>JAJQOW010001105.1:0-63516 GCA_037975125.1 Latrodectus hesperus
CTTCATGCCTAACATATTTCTGCCTACAAACTTGCCTTAATTTTGAATAATCTTGGAAATATTTAGTTTCATAATGACGTATAAACATTATGTCATTATAAAACGCAGCCTTTTTAAGTGTATATTACATACTTTATTAAAAAAAACACTGGTCTCCAAAAGTTAAGGAACACCAGCATCTTTGTAAGTGTAAGTTTTGTGAGTGGATTAATGTAGAGACACAAAATTTGGATAAAATGTGTACAAAATAAGTGTGTATGGATTGCAGCATAGACGTTTACATAAGAAAACAAAAGGATTTACAAATAAAAATCTCCATGGAAAAATAATCACAAGTTTATGTGGTAAAATGTAATAGGAACATAAATAAAAGTAGTTTTAGTTAGATATATGCCTGCCCTAGCTTGAATGTATTGGCGATATTGACTTTCGATACTATCAATTAAGTTGTCAGTTACCAAATTGAGAAGCGAACATCAGAAAGGTAAGTAAGCTGTTTTCCATCTCTCGTTCAGAATTTAAGAGGATTGAAAGAAGCAACCAATCTATAAAGTTAGTCCCATGGATGAGCTAAGATTCAGGTCATGAGATGCAGCTGGCCATTTCATTCGCTGCAAACAAAGACCCTCAAGATATACCTCAGGAACTACTCGATGACGTCATGCATTATCACGCATCAGAATGAAATCCCTGACAAATGCACCGGCATATTGGATGACATATGGATCAAGGAACAGCTCCTGTATCGAACACATGTAAATCGGTGTGACCCTTGAATGAAGTCCTATCCCAAGCATTATTCCACTACTGCTATAACTGCTTCTTTCCAAAATTTTGGATTGATGGTATCTGGTGCTTTGTTCCCTGCAGAATATAACACGACCTGAATTGTTCTTCTTTGTGAATTTGGACTCGCATGCAAAAATATATACAAACCCATCGATATCAGGTTGAGGAAACGTGTTCTCCTGCCTAAGACAAGAGGGTTTTTCTATGTCTTCCTGGGAGGAGGTACACATAACTAATCGATTTGCATAGAAAACGCCTTCTCACCGTACTAACATAAAAAGCAGATCTGGAAGAATATTTCCTGATTCTAAAGAATGGTTTGCAATAAGTTGCGGAGCAGAAATGCTTCTCCTTTGAGCCGAAAGTGGTATACATCGGTTTTCTACAGATGTTGTAGATCTTTGTCAGCCTGAAACATGATTTCTAGACATACATGCCTCCAATTGATATTGATTCCAGAGATGGTGGGTCACAGTACGAGATATATTATCACGCCTTGCAGAATCAGCCTATGACATTCCCATTTCCATCCAACCAACTGACTGCCATCTGAAAGAATTGGGCAAACACCTTCTCTTAGACATTGTGGAACCCCACTGACTACTGTCAACGAATCTGCTAACAAAAGCTTAAAATTAACAAAAGTTAATTGTGCATAGTTACGAAACCTAATGTTTACATGTTTCTCTCCCATTAATATATACTTAAACTTTCCTATTAAAAAAAGTGATAGCTAATACTTTTGCACAGATTTACATAAGCTCAATTTTATCATTTATATAAACTGTAAATTTTATTGTTAGTGTCATTTTTTTTCAGGGTGAGATTCTGAAAACCTGTTGTTTCTTAACTTTTGGAGGGGAAAGTGTATTTTCTTACAGAAAGAAGAAATAATGAAGTCAAACATATCGTGTTAGTGCTGGACTGAATTGCAAAATATTGATGATTATATTGATTGTAGAATTTTTTGCTCTCATTGTTTATTTTTTGTTTCCTTCCATAAAGAGATCACACCAGAAAAGGAGTGAAGTCAAATTTTGTATATAAGGGCTTTGCGTGGTTTGAACATAACTTATACACAAGATTACGCTTATTACGTTTTACAATAGATAATTTAATTTCCTTTGGCTTCCCTAGAATGCTTAAGTTGTATACTGTACTCTTGAAAAGGCTATTAGCACTATCTATTAGTAGTTAGTACATAGAAGATACTACCTATTTGCACTTTCAGGTTCCAGATTTGCAGGAAATTAAAACACCTTATGGTCTTGGAACTTACTCAAGTAATAACTGTGGCCCTAAGGCTAGAACGTTTGGATAATCTTCAGTTATGCTATTACCATTCATTTCTGACTTCTCACTTCTACTAAGATCACGTGTTAAAATGGCCAACTCTTTCACAATTTTCAACAACGATTGTGTGAAAAGTTTGACACATAAACTATAATGCTTCATTTCACACCAATACACGTCACCAAATAATCTAACCTCCAGTAATTTTCATCATGTATAGGCCCTCCCTAGATGATGATCTATGAATAGATTAAGTAGTGAAAAAATTTGATTCCGAACAAAAATATTTTTGTATTAAAAATTGCATATTATATTAAAATAACATACGTTATTTTGGAAAATATAAAGCAAAATGAATAGCTCAATAAATACACTCAGAAAGGATATAGGCTGCGACATGGCTGTGTGGGCACATTTGTGTCATCATGTCAAATTTTGTTTTTAACCCAGAGAAAATACTTAGTGCTATTACCTGATATTTAACAGGGTTTAAAGCCTCTTAAAATGTGTTGTGGCTACTTGCTACCGATTTGTAAACACAAATTGATAGTCTTTATAAATGCCGCGATGGTGGTGTCCACAGATGAAGAGTGTGTGAAGAAGGGGTGTGGGAGGAACTAGATGTTGGGGAGACGGCATCCGTTAACCTTCAGTTATAGTTCGGGGTCACTCCACATAGTTATGTATGTATGTGTGTGTTCTATTGTAACGGCTTATATTGAGAGAATATTTAGCGCCAATTTATCTGGACATTAGGAAACACCCATTTAATGCTTATGGAATGCCATTCAAAGCTCAACACTATGATTATTGAATGTCTTGAGAAAATCATGAGGTAACCCTAAATACTGTCAATTAATAACACCTTAACCCCATTTGAAATAAACACCTCTAATTACTGCAGCAACCATCACTAACCAGACAATTTAATGAAAGCTATTATTAAGGAAGACACACAAATATTTTTTATGAAAATATTACAAAATAGTTTGTATCAATACTTTTAGAGAAATTATGCACAGACAGTATCCTTTATAATTTGGTTTTGGGTCTTCTTTAAATTTATATAGAACTTTTTGAAGAATGGGCATCTTCAATATTTATAAAAATTATTTTCGCCGTAAAAAACACTCGGATTTCAATTCCCAGAAACTTTTCGGAAATCACGTGCATATTCTATGTATCTATATTTTATATCACTAGGTTTAGATTTGAAATTAATTGTTTGTAGTTTTTCATTTATATTCAATAGGAATTTCTATTTCCTAATGTAAAATAAATTATTATCAATTGAAAATTTTCTATTTATTTGTAAATCATATTTTTATTAACAAAGTTAAATGTTATATATTGAAACAATTAAACTGATTTCTAATGGCAATAAAGTATTCTTTCTTCAAACGAATAAATATATATTATTATTGCTTTCTATTAATAATAACGGATATCATAACTTCAAATTAATTTAAAGGAAAAAAGCAGAATCTCTTCATAATGTCTGAAAACATAGACTTTAATAAGATGAGTAGAAAAAGGAGTAAATTTTATGTAAATTGCAGTTATGATCAAAAGATCATGACCTCGATTTAAATTTATTTACCTAATTGATGTAGAAGGTAAACAAAAATTTTCTTGCGGTTTCTAATGACCAAAAAGAACATAACCTATAGAAAGTATAGCCTATTGTTAGTCCTCAAAAAAACCACCGTCAGCATCCAGCATCCTTTGCAAATGCGTCTCCAGTTGAGCAATTCTGTTGTGGTAAACTCGGGTGTTTTGTACGCAAAAAAGTCCATGAGTGTTTGGCGCAAGTCTGCTTCATTGGTGAAGTTTTTTCCATGAAGATGAATGTCCAGGGAATGGAGGGGATGGTAATCTTAGGGTGCAATTTTAGGGTAGTAAAGACGATGGCACAAAGTATTCCAATCATCAAGTTGCTGTATGGTATTCTTGGCATCTCGCGCGATATGTGGCATCGCGTTATGAGCCAAGAACAGTACACCCTTGCGATTAACCAGTGATAGTTCCAACGTCTGTTAAATATGTTGCTGCCAGTACAGGTCAGCAGTGACTGTACTGGCAGTGGTTCATTAGTAGCAGATCATACTGAACTACTTGACAACTAATCTACCAGACATCTGGTTCGTCGCAAAGGAACAAATCTCCCAACCTGAATGTGTGACAGCAATGCCTTGCGTTCATTTACGTCACTATCGACAAACACTTGACATATTCGGCGACTTGATGTAGCTGCTGGTATGCCTACTTTATTTCTTTTTGTTACTGTACCAGTTACGATTGATGAATGCGCACGGTGGACCGCATTTTATGACGACTGATATTCTACTCTCGACTGACCTGTCTCGGCCACGTCAAACAATAATTTGCAAACTTATTCCCGCATCATTCAATGGCTAAGCGAGATTGGCAAGAACTTTCTTGTTTACCTTATAATGTATTTTCTATAATATTCGATACATGTTTGACATGATATTTTAACATTTCAGAATCAATATTTATGATAATACATTAACAAAAACAAAAATATCTCAATTCATTAACTCCTTAACTAAAGATATTTTTTAATGTTCAATCAAAATTAATTCAAGATTAAATAAATATAGCATATCCTAAAGTGTTTCTTTTTAGAAAAAAGTACTGGACATTTTTTGTATATAAAAATTCATTTTTTCAGACTTTAGGTAAGAAACAAAAAGAGTCGGCGGTCGAAAAAAGTTCGCCACTGGATTTTCTAAGGTATCCCAACATGAGGAAAAGGTTTTTCATCGTTATAATTGGTTGGTGAGTATTTATTAATTATAAAAATCAAATAAAAATCTATCATAATTTACGTGTTTTAATAAATGACAAAAATTTAAATCGTCTTTGAAGATTTAAACTAACCATAAAGTGGATGTTTTGTCTTATGTTTTTTCATTTTTCTTTTACTTCTGT
This sequence comes from Latrodectus hesperus, assembly GCA_037975125.1. Classification (NCBI taxonomy): domain Eukaryota; kingdom Metazoa; phylum Arthropoda; class Arachnida; order Araneae; family Theridiidae; genus Latrodectus; species Latrodectus hesperus. The sequence goes on from JAJQOW010001105.1 coordinate 5,038, forward strand.
TCAATTTTCGACGTCTTCCATTTTGGAAGCAATATCTCTAAAGATTTGAAAACTAATTATTTAGAACAGGTAATTTTCATGATTTTGAAAATTTTTACAAGCGGAAAAATATTATTAAAAATACTTATTTATAATTGATAAAAATAATCATTGATAAATTTTTCTCATTGATGACGACACTGAGACATTCATAGTTATTTTCGCTTTGTTTGCTGCCGCTTGAAGAATGAGATTTGAAGGCAGGCAGCAAATTCTTCGACAAGTCGGATTTACGAAACCGTATCAATACAATGTGATGTAAATGAAACGTTATCTGACGTCATGGCTATTTCTTCAAATCACTTTCGGAACAAGTTCAGTATCCCCATACACTTGGTGACGCGAATTTTTTCGTGTCGCCGCGAATGTTTTTATCGCCTAGTCGCCAACTTAGGCGCGCTTTTATTAAAACGGGAAATTTCCCTAAGTTCGATCGAAAAATAAGCATTTCAGAAAATTTAAAAAGGGAAATAAATATAAATAACGGACTTACTTGATAAGAAGTTAAGCTGACATGCTGATTGGTATATTTATTTCGACATTTTATTCGTTTGTCACCAGTGTCACATTTCAGTAAAAATAATTATCTAATTTTACAAAAAAAAGCATGCAAAAATATTTTTCTAAATACATATACTTTATAAAATTTAAAAAAAAGCATGCAAAAACTTATTTTTCAAATATAAACATTTTTTAAAATTTAAAAAAAAACATGAATAAAATATTTTTTTAAAATATATACACATTTTAAGTAAATAAAGATGAAACATGAATACAATAAAAAATACATGTAAGCGATAGAATTTAAATAAAATAATTACACCTTCTCCAAATCAAATTTCCGTTAAAAAAATTAATATTTGCGAATCCTAAATTAATTAATTATTTGGAATCTTGGGCAAAAATCCATCATTATAATCTTTAATTTTAGCTAATAGAATTTGTTGATATTTTTCGACAACATTTTTAACATGAGACATTTTTAATTAAAACAATAAATAACGTAATTAAAGCAATAAAAAGATGATAATAAATTAAGAAAACGAAATAAGGAAGAAAGAATATTTAAAGATTTTAAATATATAAAATAAAATATATTATTTAATAAAAAATATATATTAAAATTAAACCAAATAAAAGTAAATAATATAAAAGAAATAGTAAAAAATTTACGATAATTGGACACTGGAGACAAAGAAACACAAGGGTGGGAAATCCACTGATTCCTCCAGCAAAAGTAAACGAAATTAAAATGACTAGCAATTAAAACGTAGAACAATTGGCAAAGAAAGTTCTGGAAAGTTCTCGAAGTGAAACTAAAAAAGCTATTGCCACTAAAAAAAGCACATATATAACGTAAAAATTATTTAAAACACTAGAAAAACGAAATCTGGCAACGAAAAAATAAAAATAGTACCAAAACTAAATTTGGCAACACTACAATAAAAACAAAAGCTGAAATCGGCAACACTACAACGTAAACAACGGTTACCAGATTTGGCGAGAAATCAGTGTATGGGGATACTGAACTTGTTCCTCACTTTCTTTGAGAGGAAGCAAACAAGGCGATGCTTACCATCGAATGTTTGATTAAATTGTCGAAATTATTTTTGTTAATAAAAATATTTCTTATATAATGAGCAAATCATCGATTTTAAAAGCCGTTTTCCATTGATTCAAGCTATTAAACATGCATAAATCAGAACAGCAGAAGAAGCAAAAGGAAAAAGATATGACAAAATATCCATTTTATAATTCGTTTAAATGGGCAAGGACTATTTAAAATTTTAAAAATTTCATTAATAGAATCTTAAATTAACAATTGCAATATTTGTAAACAATCTATTTTGAATCTTATAACTATTGCCTTGCTCACACCAACATTAAAAATTTTCTTTATGTTTTCATATTATTCTGTAATATTTTTTCGAATATTACAAAGATGAAAATTTCTTGTGATACATTATAACAAAGTACAATAGATCTGTTATTTTTGAACAATATAATATTGACATTATTGCTTTTTATATTTTTTTTACACAAATTAGAGAATAGAAAAAAAATGCCTGTAACATTTTATAATATATAATTTTTTCATCCACTAAATGTTTCTCACATTTAAATTAATACTTGTTTTAATAGTTTAAATTAATAATTACACCAGAGCACATGTTGTTGTTGTTGTTGTGTCCAATCCTTCAGGATCTAGCGGCATCTAGATCAAATCCATGATTCCATGCACCCCAGCAAGATCAAGCACCAGGAGAGGGCTGTTGCGAACATCCTCCAAAGTGAGCTCCAAGCAATCAAAAATATGATGCGGAGAAGCCGGCAGCAGATGGCACTTGGGACACGCTGGAAAGACTTTACGGCCGGATTCAAAGGACATGCATTTCACGAGCCCACTGAAAAGTCTTGTGATAGCCGTTTCGGCAAAGCACATAATACAATGAAATGTTACACAGCAAGGGATTCAAGTATTTACTTGATTGGAATTTATTTATTGAAAATTTTTTGCAATAAATGGAAAATTCATAACGACCAAACTTCATAATGTGCATCATAAAATTAATAATATGTCTTTACATAGTAATAATCCCGCTGTTCTCCCGTACCATGCTTCACGTCTTTAGTGAGAGCTCTCAAACCACATTTAATTTCTTCCTTTCACTTAAATAAGTTGTCCATACTTATATCTGTCATATTTAAAGTCAGGAAAAATCGCAGGAATCTCATCAAATGCCCGAAACATTCCACAATGTACTGTGTCGTAACAATCAATCGCATATTAGTAACTTTTGGTTGCGCTCTCTTCTATTCTCGGCTAAATTTTTCTTTAAAGAAAATCTGTTAGTCATTTTGGGTAAAACGTTTTCTTTTTTATATACCCTATAGCATACTATAACATTATATTCTATAATATTTTATTATATCACTTATAACATTATATAACAATCTATGCAGTATACATTGTTCTAAAATATAAGATAGTGTGTTTTGCATTGATCATTGTCGTACAAGATTGTATTTCTCTAGGTGTGACATACTTTACAAGTTCAGTCAAGGGAATTTATCCAAGAGAAATGCCACTGTTATTAATCATCCTTCACGGCGAAATATCTCTAGTCATGAAATTAAAAATGTACTGGATCAGACTGTGAACATTCAGTTGCTTTATGAGTGAGAATCTTACCAATTCGGAACTAGCCACAGTCATTTTGAGCTATGTGTTGTTCCATGCTCAGAGCTATACTAACAGATTTTATGTTTGAGACTGTTATTAGCAATCCATACCAGATTCATTTAACTAAAATATTTTTTTCTAACCCCTCAGGTGGTATCTTATTAAATTGCCTACTCGTATTCAATATATTTTCCTGATATGTGATCAAAATCTGGCAAATAAGTATTCAAGTTTTTCATTTTGTGGTTGATACATTTCTTTATTACATAATCACCTTTTGCGTTAAGCGTTATTTCATGGATAATTATCAAAAACCGAAATGAAATTAATCTAGTTAGTTAATTATTTAATCAATTTTTTATTTGGTTGGTGTCTTATCAAGGATATCAAACTGATCCATGACAGCCAATGATGACTTTAGTTAGTTCACTATATTGTTTTTAGTTCATGTGTATTATACCCAAATTTCATCAAAATCAACTTAGTAAATCAGGTGCACACAAATACTTTCTCTCTTTCTCTAATTTTAAGGGAAAGTTAACTATAATTCATCTTTATCATAAGTTCAAGTTTAGAACCGAATATTTAATGTGTCAAGTGAATTTTCATACAAAACATCGCCATTTACTTTTAGGATTGGCGTTTCCATTCCATATTATGGAGTCCAAGTGAACGTGACTAACTTATACGGCAATGAATTCTTGAATTTCTTTCTTATGTCGCTTGTGGAATTTCCTTCAAAGTTATTCACCTGGTGGCTCTTGGTCAAAATAGGGAGGATTAAAACATCTCAGTTGGGGTTTTTGATCTCCAGTTTATCGTGCTTGGTGCCTTTTATAGTTCCTACGAGTAAGTACTTTCAAGATATGAATTTATGAAGTCACGTGAAAACGTGAATTCTTAAAATTTTAATGTTTTTCATATTTGATATATATATATATATATATATATATATATATATATATATATATATATATATATATATATATATATATATATATATATATATATATATATATATATATATATATATATATATATATATATATATATATGTATATATATATATATGCATGCCATTTTTTAACAGCCATTTCCTGTTGTTTTGAAAATGCTAATGCTATTGAAGACATCCATAAAATTAATATATGAATAAAAAAGGCTAATAATATACTACTAAATTTTGTATACTGATAATAATTTCTTTATAAATGATAATATTATTACTTAAATTGTTAAAATATACAAGAGACAGTAAAACTTTGTATATCTATAAATTATTAACTCTGAATACATATGTTTTAAGATTTTGTGATTTTCTTTTGTGATTGTGATTTTATGATTAAATCTTTATCATGTTAGAAACTATCCACGTATGAATTTATTAAAATAGTTAATAATTTTTAATTTTTAGTGTTTGACCATTGTTGCTAGAATATAATCTTTTGTTTGCATTAACCATGATTATTATTTTATTATTTGAATGATTATATAACATTTCGTATTGTTTTAAATGTCTTGTATAAATTTTCCAGCAAAAACTGAGCTCCAACAAAAAAACTTCCGTTGATAAAATCATACTAAAGACTACTGAAGTGATTTTTTTAAAAATATGTTATCGTTCCTGTACATATTTTGCTCTGAATGTACAAGAATTAAGTTAATTTATCTTGTTTTATCATGTATTGATCATGGGAAAAAGTCTTTCACATCAATACGAAATATTTGAAACTAAAATCTAAAAATACACCAAAATATGCAATTCGAAACGTATATAATGTATTTACATAGCATATTATAATTCTAAAATAGCAACCCACTTTTCATCAGGAAAGCTGTAGAGTGTCCTTTCACAACAAATAATGTTTTCATCATGTGCATCAACACATCCATATATACTTCAGAGGCAAAGCAAGCATTGGCATGTAACATGCTGCCATGCTTATTAAACAAAGCTGAATTTTGGATATAATTAAAAATATATTTCCTTGTTCACGTACACTAGATGAAGATGCCATTCTTATGAGTATTTCCTATGAAATATTTAAAAGAGATTGAATGTAAAATTTTAAAAAGTGCTTTAAAAGAACGTGAAATTTTTCTTGAACCAAATATTATTTAAATAATGAACACTTCGATGACACAGAGAAAAAAACATGTTTAAATGCATTTTAAGTAAATCAGTTTATATACACAGCTGTACTAAAAACGTCACTCATAGAAAAAGATCAACAGATGCATGGAAACTTTATTTGTAGATTCTCTTTCAAGGTTAAAAATATCGGAGAATTTTTTTTCTGGACTTCCAGAATGTGGCAAATAATTTCTAACATTTTGTAGAAATGTTTCGTTTCTCATTTAATTCTCACTAAAGAAGTTTATAAGCATTACTGTACTATAAACTCTTTCAAATGATATCAAAATATGTATAGGATATTTTTCATGTTAGATTTTCTTTCGAGCTTAGAGACAATAAAGAAGTTTTATGATGAAAGGTTTGAACTCTCAAAAAGTTGTGGCTCACTTCTAAGATCTAGGAAGAAAGTTTTCTTCTAATGTAGTTTCTACAAATACTGTTTATAAATATTGCGGCACTTAGAATTCCATTTCTAAAAGGATATAAAAACATATAAGAAATATTTTCTATTGTATATATTTTCCAAATTTAGATACATTGAAGAGTTCCCTTATTTGTCGTCAATCTAAAACAACATTTTTACAACAAATGAAATATTATAAAGTAAACTAAATAAAATAACTTTATTGGTATACTTTTGTTTCATGATATAACTTTCTTATAATTTCAGAATCAACTAATAATTGTTACATAGAAATATATCTTCAGTGAATACTTTTGTTTTCCTGAACAGGTTATCCAAGTGTCGGAATTGTGGTTTCGCTTATTTCGAAGGCTGGATCAAGCTCAGGATTTGCATCTCAGTACCAACTGACACCAGAACTTTTCCCCACATCCCACCGGGGGATGGGCATGGGGATGTCCGTGACGTTGGGGATTGGATCGTCTCTGGTGGTTCCTTACATCGTGCAATTGGTGAATATTGTTTCACTTCCTTGTAACCTTGGAGAGATCATTTAAAATAGTCTAATCTTGAGAAATATTTCATTAAGTATAGTACATATTAAATGTAAAAACTTTATGAAAAATCTGAATTGTTGGTATATTCTTTTGGAAAATTATAAGTACCCAACAGGTAGTTTTAAAAAGTAAGACATATTGTTATATTAGGTTGGTGCGTATGAAATGTCGGATTCTCTTTACATGCGGACGTTTTCCTCCCTGTTTTCGTTATACTTTTGTATTTGGCATAACCTCATTCATACTCGTATTGTCCATTGCCAGAGACTCATTTCAGCAAAAAAGGTTTTCTCGAAGGTCTTCCCTTTTTTTCTTTTGAGTTTATTGTCGATATGAATTCTGCCGACATTCGCGTCATTTTCTTATATGAGTACAAACTTGGTAATAGTGCTGCAAAAGCTGCACGCAACATAAACCAAGCGTTTGGGGAGAATACGGTTAGCGATCGGAAAGTGCAGCGTTGGTTCGAAAAATTTCGGACTGGCGATTTTTCACTGCAAAATGAGCCGCGCGGAAGACCCAAAACGTCTGTGAAGAATGATGACCTGAAGGCTCTAGTGGAAGCGGATCCAGCCGTATCCACGAGGGAACTTGCTATCAAGATGAAAGTTGACCATACAACGATATTGAGACACCTTTCTGAGATTGGCAAGGTTAAGAAGATGGACAAGTGGGTACCGCACGCACTGACAGAGCGAAATAAGCTGGATCGGTTAAACGTATGCTCATCATTGCAGCATCCACCCTATTCACCGGATCTCTCGCCGACCGATTTTCATTTTTTCAAGCATTTAGAGCTGTTTTTAAGGGGCAAACACTATGAAAATGAAGACAGTCTAAAAAACTCGATATCAGAGTTTATTAATTCTAAAGACCAAAATTTTTTAAGACAGGCATCTACGCTTTAAAATCTCGTTGGGAGAAGTGTATTGAAGCGAATGGAGCATACTTTGATTGAATAAACAGCTTTTGAAGAAAGATATGCAGTTTTATACAATCACTTAAGAATCCGACATTTCATACGCACCAACCTAATATCAATATTACACTTTCTGACTCTTACGAAATCAGTATCAGCTTTAAATGGTTGAGATTCGGTTTTTTTTATCCTAATCCCGTCTTCAGTATGTCTGCAATTAGTGGACAAACAGCCCAACAAAGTGATGATAAAGCATAAAAAGAATTAAAATAAGCGTCTGTAGAGTTGTCTTAGGAAAACTTTAAAACAATTGGCAATATTTGAAAAAAATTTATTCCTTTTCTTCTGGTGTTACAGAAGTCAACAAGCTGAATCCTTGACTCAAATAAAATGCCAAAAATATTCATGGCCAGTAAGCAAGCGAAAGCAAACAAATGTAATAGATCGAAACAGGGAATTGGTATCCCGCTACTTTTGTCGAGCAAGACATTCTACTACTTACACCCCAGCTGTATCACTAAAAGGAGGTTCTATTATTTTTTAATGAACTATAAATGATTCTTTTGACGTTGACCAGAGACAAAGGAGAATCAGGTTGCGAAATGAAAGATCCCATTTTACCAAGTCTATCAGCCTGCTCATTTCCAAAAATGTTACAATAGCTGGAAATCCACTGGATGAAAATACTTTTCTTTGATTTTTAAAGTTCGACTAATTGTATTCTACCAAAATGAACTTGTGCGTTTTCATTTTATCTAGAATTTGTAAGTGACAAAATAGCAGCTTGAGAGTCGACAAAAGCATTCTACTCAGGACAAGAGTTTTTGTAAGAGAGGTAAAAATTTATATCAAAATTAAAAATATTATTAAAATGGACTATGTGTATGTGTTTAATCTTACGAAAAAAACAACTTAAATATTAATCTGATAATAATATATGATATTAATATGCATGCATCCATATAATAATATATGGATGCATGAATACATATACATCAGCTTAGTAACTTTTGTCATATATTTCCAAATTATTTCCTATTTAATTTTTAATATAGCAAGAAATTTTGGGAAACATCACTTTACATCATATGGCAAATATGTAGTACCAAAAGTTATTGCTTTAAATAGTTTCATCAATTAAATACATGTAAATAAAATAGATAAGATTCTGCGTAACATTATCATATGAATCATAAAAAGAAAACATTGTAAAATTTACGGAAATCAATTTTAAATGCATACAATAGACTTAAATTAAATTGATATTTTGCAAAGTCAAAAACTAGTCAACCGGAACAGATTTTAAGCAGACAGCATTCTTTTCATTCCTTTTTTGAAAAATGTGGAAAACAAAATGGAGAAGTTAACTTTTATCTTTTTCGAAACAAATAGCTAAGATCTTTGTTTTTTTTATTTCCTATTCCTATTTTAGCGCTAAAAATAAGAAATATAAAATGTAAGCACAAACGTAATAAAAATATCAAATATGTGTGTGTGTGTGAGTGTGACCATGAAACTGCAACATTTGGCGTTAAATCACAAAATTTAGGAAATATTGTTTTCTGATAATACGTAATTTCCTAAGTTATTATTCAAAAATTAATGAACCAATTTAATTTGTTAATTCAAAAATCTATTTTTTAACATTTTCTTCTAAACCAATATAAAACAATATTAAAAAGTTTTATATAAAATGCTTAAGAATGAATGGGGAAAGCTCTTAATAAAAAGAACTTTCTCTCTAGTGATAAGGTAAATATCTATATATAAATATGAAGTTTTGAAATATTTAACTTATTTGCGAAATTCAAATTCTATAGGATTAAAAATTTTTGGATTTAAGACTTTCTGATTTCATCAACTTTCTTTATGTACAATATTTAGCAAATAAAAATTGCAATGTAAGGAAATCTGATTTTCAAATGAAACGTCTTTTTTAATTTACAATTTTTACAGGAAAAATACGGAGCCAACATACCTTTGCTGATTTTTTCAATTGTTTCCTTCATTGCACTCATCTGCACTTTCTTTCTTCCTGAAACTCTTCACCAAAATATGCCACAGTCCATTGGAGACGTTGAGAAATCCGACCAGAATGGAAGTTGCTGTCGTTTTGGGTAAGTGCAATGTATTCAAATAGCATGCGCATTAGTCTGAAGTCTTTAAATCTTTGCATTATTTTAAGTTTATAAAAACAAAAATGGCAATGAAGACTGCAAGCCAACAAAGAATGAAATTGTTTGTTAATATTTGGAGTCCATTTACATTTGGCTATTATTTCATAGTTCTAATTCTTAATCTTACACACAGTAGGTAATTAGTGACCTAATATATAAATTGTATTCCGAACCAATACAAACATTGATCTTGATTTACTATAGGTATTCCTTTACTTTTCATATAACTTTCTCAAACAGCTGCTTCCTTTTTGCAGGTGGAACGAAACATATGATTTAGAATCTAAAAAATCATCTGTCACCTGCGGAAATGTCTATACTGTGGACATCTCAGAAAAGCCAAATGACCAAAGTTCATCTAACATTCTGACAAGAATATGATGTGAAATGAATATTACCATGTTTCTTTGGCCAAAACCAATTAGAAAGCTTGAAAAAGAAACAGAAGAAATGAGTAATTGACGTTAATTTCTGACCAGTTCATCAACAAATGATGAACTAGAAAGGAAACTTATGAACATAGCTTACTTGATACTTTTGAACATAACTATGACCTGAACATAGATAACTCGTAGAATAATAGGTACAGCTTGTTCAAATAATTTATGATAGTGATAAATTATGAATATATATATTAGATTGTTTTCAGTTAACGAAACCTTAATCTTCGGCAAAGGACAATTGTGAAGGACGAGGTAGATGCTGAATTAATATAGTACTTACATAAATCATTTACATATTTATAAATATTCAAGAATTCATAAAAAGATCATGGATCATGTGAAGATAAAAAATGTTTCTGTTCTAAAGAGTTTTAGGCAAAACTATTGAATTCGTTTCAAAGAATCTATAGTAATAACAATCGATACATTTTTATACTAGACTGTTTTTAGCAAATAAAATATGAAGAAAATTTGTTTAGTTGTTAAAATTCTAACTGTGTATTTAATTTCCATACACTGTACGAATACCGTAAAAATAAAATCCTCTCGTTTCGTCTTCCTAATTTAAATATGATAAAAGGAATAAAAGCAATAAAAAGATACTGAAAAAAATAGAAGTTGAAATATTAAATACTAAAACGTAAGCCAAGATAATTTCTTATCTTGACAAAATTACATTATTTAATTCAAAAGTGTCGCCTATTTTTTTTAAAAAATACATGATTGTTTATCTATAGAAATATCAAACACAAAAATAACAGACTTAAAGCTGTTATTACTTGTTGGATATCCCCCTTTTTAATAATATGATATTCGGTGGCACAGATAAAATAATTGTTACGCAAAAATTAGCATTATATAATTCGTGCTCAGATAATTTTATTCTTAGTATAATTTTGCGCAGAATAAAATTTGAGAAATAATGAAATTTACTATATAGAATAAAAAAATTATGCTGCTATTTGTTAAAGGGGATACAAAAAAGCCGCATGCGGGCATATTTTTTTATATTTCATTTCTTTTTCATTGTATATATGTATCAACATTCCTTTAGTTACACCTCGAATATAGCAAAAGCAGTGATTACATGCAGCGCATACGATTGCGCCTATGATGTTAATGACATTTCTGTGGCTCATCCCTCCTTGTTGACAGCAACATGAAACCAGGTCCATGAGCCTGAATGCCTTCAAACAATGGAGCACAGCCTCAAGTCTCGAGAATAGCTGGCCTATATTTAAACCGATGCAGGCCGAAAAGTTGGCAGGAGGAGCTTGAGTTGTATCGAATTTTAGACACAGGGGATAAACTTTGTGTCCCATCACATGACGTTGTACGCGAGAATGTCCACACTTCGAAATCTCGCAAGAGTTGTCTGATCGTGTCTGTTGCCAACCCCAATTAGAACAGTACCAGGGTGATTTTCCGCATACCATTCTTGCACGGGGCTCTGCTCCTAGAAGAACAGATATCTTGCTTGACCCGGGTGGTGATCTCTGAAAAAGTAAGGCAGCCACCATGAGCAATATCTTTACAACTGCTTTCTCTGGCCAGACCATCAGCAATTTCGTTACCGTACTTATCCCCATGTGAAATAAAGTAAACACCATCAGAGGTCCCTGTTAACCTAACCTTGTGTAACGGAACCCACTGAAAGGTGAACTTAACATTAGAAATCAAGCGATTCAAAAGCCTGACAAAATTCCCAGCCGTTTGGTCCTCTTGCCTTTACCATTCAGATAAATGTTGGACTGAGCGACGACTGTCACTCAAAACTGACATTTCTATAAGTGGACAAGATAAATTTATGAAAACGCTGCATCGTATAAGATTGTTTATATTTTCAGAATGAATAAATACTACTCATTTCAGTGCATTTCTTTTATTGAAAACATTTTTGCGTTTACAAAAAAAACATATATTAACTCACATTTTAAAAATTCTGAAAAACTTCAATAGGTACAAACGTTAATCTATTACCATTTATTCGTGAAACTTACCTAATCATATTGGTCTTCGATAGAAAACTCATTGATTTCAATCATGGGCCTACCATAAAGCTTGCTCATATATGGATCAGACATTGTGCCAAATGTAATCTAAGCCTTAGCGTAATATGAATAATAGATAATGTTGTCAATGTGAGTAATACAAAATAAATGATAAGAGGATATCAAGCAAACAGCTTTTCATTTCCAGATTCTTGAAGACATGAATTCCGATTGGTGTCTTGTAACCATAACTGTCAAAATTGTTTTCATAAAGTCTGTCATGATTTTTATACCAAAAACCAAATTATGAATGCATAAAAAATTAAAAGGAAAAGATTACAGCAAGGACACAAAGCTCGTATGAAAAAAGCATTTTATAGATATTTACCCAAAAACAATTTTCCATATTAAAATAGTATCATATAGGATCACTTCTTTTCATATTCAATTATTTTGTACTTTAAACTCGTCGTATGTACCTTAACAAGGGTTTTACCAAACAATTTTTTTAAATTTTACAAATTGAAAGCCAATATACTGAATATTCGATTTTACGCTTCGATAAATATATTGTTGTTGTCTTGTCCTGTAAAGTAATGTAATGGTATCAAATTGGTTTAGCAGTCTCCAAGACAGTTCTGGCCACTCTATAATTTCCGGGGAATGGAGAAGTTGATGCGAGGGAGTGAGATGGATCCGGAAGATCTTTACCAATTTGACGGGGAATTCAAATATAGGCTGCACCACTCATGGAATTGAACAGCTATCATGGACCCCGAGGAGATGGACTTCTGCCTGTTTGAGAGAGGAAAGTATTTTATTTATCAGCAACGAACCACCTGCTGAACAGATGAAGTCATTCCCTTACCTACCACCTGGGGATACGCCATTCTAGGGGTTAGAAGCTCCCCTGAGGGTCGATGGATATATAAATACTTACGTACACTTACGAAATGTCTTCATTTCATTCAAAATATCTGATATTTATACTTTATAATTAATTTCCACCATTTCAGTTGAGATAGTAGATTAATAAATTGAAATATTCTTCAGGCACAATCGAACTATAGATAAAATACTTCTATACGAAACAAATTTTCCAGTAAGTGTACATAAAAATAAACCCAAAGCATGCTCATACTCATAGGAATACATACTTATTCGAAAAATACTTTCATTTGCAATTATTTTAACTTTTTTATCGAGGGAGAGCGGATTTCCTGGCCAAATCTTCTCTTTTACTTCCAAATAAACTCAATACCAGCTTACATAAGTCTTTTTTCAAAAACACTACCGAAAAGAAGATTATCACAGAACGGAACTCGGGTTTCATTTCCTCTCCTAATTGTAAGTGGACCAAATATTTTTTCCCTTCAGTTCAATGCAGAATTAAGAACTACTGGTTTTACACTGACTTTAAAATTGCGCAATTCCTCACTGGACATGGGAAATTCAATAGTTACCTACATCGTTTCCACATTAAAAGCAGTGAGGTGTGCAAGTGCAACTCTCAGAATGACAACCCTTCTCACATTCTTCTTGAATGCCCATCTGTTTCAGAAGTAAGGAACCAGCTTTGTAAAGACTTAAATAACAGGTGGCTCCCGATTATGGTGGGCCTAGTTAAGAAAGAGAATTTTGAATTTTTTTGTAAAATTTATCCATGCTGTTATCTAATTCATTTTTCATTTTTATATCGCTTTTTTTCTCTCTGCCTTCTTTTATTATTATTTTTTTCATCTCATGTATTATTTGGATTTGTTTTGTAGTACATTTGTTGTACCTTCGGGCCCTGTGTGGTATTCCTTGATGCACAGGGAGATATTTTTGTTTCCCCAAATAAAAAAAAATTACTTGCAAAAATACATTCATCGTTTGAAATACATCTCCTACACATTAATACCCCCGCTTAATAATGAGACAGCTTAAGGCAATTTGTGTAGGAAAAAACAATTTGAAGATCAAGACAAGACGGGCATTTTCGGTTAAAATGCAATCATTCAGATTTAAATTCTTCATGCGAAATCCCATCCTTTACAGAAAACATTTACTAATTGTAAACGAGAATATTGTTCTTATTTTACATGAAATAATTGCTTACTATAGAATGTTCAGCAATTGCTGATTTTATCCATCTAGTGCACTTCTATCTGCTAATTAAACAGGACTTGAAACCCAATCCTTCACATTATTTTTAAAGACAAATAAGAAAACCAGATAACTTACACAAATGACTTTAGTATTAGGCTATTTTTCAGAAAAATATGTTTAGTTAGCTCCATTTTTTAAACTTATATAATTCTATTTTATCTAACTGAACAGTTCCCGAGATGCTTATCGTTATTCTACTTATAATGACTTGTTAGATTTTTACTAGAATTAGGACATTTTTTGTATTATTATTTATACTGTTTTATTTACAATTGTTATTGTAAAAGCATATTAGAATGAGTAAAACTTCTTTTTCATCAAAAATTAAGTGACCCGTTCTGTACGGAGTGAATAAAGCTGTAGTGAAACAGATTTTATTGCGAAATGTGGAATTTTAGGAAAAATGCTATTAATATTTTTTCAAAATAATCTGAACATAAATCGAATCATATTATTCTTTTAGTAGGGTTTCCAGCAAAAAAGAAAAAATCTTTCTGGGAGAGGGAAATTTCAAAATTCAAAATATTTATTAAAATGGATTCGGCTGAGTGAAAATGAAATCATTGTAAATTAAATATTCACACAAACCGGAGAAATTATTTCAGATGTTGATTAAATTTTTCACAAATATTTTGAAAGAAATAATTGCAATACATTACGGAATGCTTACAAAAGACGTAGACGTCATATAATCTTTTTGGCGTATTTTTAAATTTTTGTATATTAACTTATGTAGAAAAACCAGCGTAATTTGTACGTCATGACATTCTACATAAGTAAACGAAATCATATCAAGAAAAAATGTAAATAGAAACATAAACGAAAATATGAATAAAAAAAATGAAATATCAGAATTTTTTAAAAACCTAAAATATTACTTATTACGATAATTGCATTGAAAATATGGAATTGAAGCAAAGTGTTCTAATTTTTCCTTAGATAAGGAATAAACAAGAGTTGCTAAACTATATTATTGTTGAATATCCTTATAGTATTCTCATCAATCTATTAAATCTAAAAAAAATCCAGGTTGTCAGAAAAATGGTGAAATCCTCCAAAAATTCACCAAATTAAAAGTGCATCAAAACGCAACTGCATGTATACACATGAAGTCATTTAAATTTTGCAATAAATATATGAAAGAATTGGCCTATTTGCTACGAGAAAAAGCTGTCGGAAGAAAGAACTTTTTTGCAAAAAATCAGCTGTTGATCACAAATAGGTATTCATTTCATTCTAAAAAGTTTGACCTACTATTATTAGAAATATGATCCTGGAAATGTTTATAAAACAGATAAAAAATTTTCTTCTAAATCACTTCATATCAAATATTTAATCTGATATATATCTGGCCACTTGAAACTATTTCATACATCAATTTGATAAGGCATAATTTTAAAGCAAACCAATATCAATTTACTTTCGCCAGACAGGAAATTAAAAAGTGCAAAAATACAAAATTATAAAAAACATTTTTAAATTCAATTTGTTATATAATGAAACATTTGTTTATCCTTTCTTTCATTTAATTTTTGTAAATATGGCCATTTTAGTTAATTTCTTGGTTCCTAATAATTAATGAAGTACTTAATAAACTCTTTTGATGGAAACTGTTTCATAAACATGCGTAAAAGAGTATCTATAAATGGTGCAAAATGTTTTCGATTGAAATACCTCTTCAATGCATTTTGAAGAAATGAATTGTTGATGTGGATCTGAAACTCAGATATTCTTCTACACATTTTTACATCAATATGAATATTTTACTTGTGTATAGGATATTTAACTAATTTTTAGGAATGAGATTATCAAATTTAATAACACGTTTCTTCACTACATTAACATGCGACAAAAAATTCTTAGATTGTCGTCTTGACATCAAATCTAAAAACGGAAATTGGGTATTAATATATCTTAATTGGTATTCAAATAATAATACTTTCTTATGAAAAGTTTCCACGAAATTATAACCATCGATTGTTAAATTATTTTGTCCGTACATGACTGTATTTGGCCTCTCAGAGTTTTATTCCCTAAAAATTTCAAACACATTATCACTTAATTTAAGAACAGATTTTTTTTTGCTTCATAATCTCGTTGATTTTATTTTATAAATTCTAAGCAAAATTTTTTTAACATTTTTCTCTATTTAAATATTTAACAAAGCTTAAACATTATTAAGACCACCCGAAAAATAAATTTCTCATAAAAGAAAACAAAACATAATTATGTAGAAAGATTTATTGCAAAAGATGCAACAATAAATGTTATTAAATTCCTGTATCTTAGAAGTGGCAGGAATTTCTACAGGTGCAAGAACAAATAGAAGTAGCTAGGAGAAAGGTCGGGAATATAGTGTGGCTGGTTAAACATTTCTCAGAGAAACTAATCTAGCAGATTTTCTTGCGGAATTCACCGCATGAGAGCGAGCATCCCACATCTCATGGTCTGAATGGTCGCAAGTTCTTTAAAGTTTCTCAATAATGTTCAACGTTTATTGTTGCACTCTTTTTCAAAAACTCAATGAGCAGAACAGATTTCTGGTCCCAGAAGACCATGTGCAGCAATTTCTGAGGGAATCAGTCTGCTTGACTTTTGTATGTACCGGAGATTCACTGTGGCGCCGATGTATTGACTGTTGCTTGGTTTCTTGGATAAAGCGAACAGCCTACGTCTCATCATCTGTAACTATCATATCGAGGTTTTTAGTCAAATTCACCGTGGTTTCCTTAAAAAATCGCATCGAGTCCATACAGTAAACACAACTGACAATGGATTTCTATAGGTGCTACCTTCTGCTACCTTTATCACTGACCTTAGCTGGCAGTGAGCGGGAAAAGAAATAAAAGCTGACATCTTTGCACCCTGTAATGACTTTAATGTAGGTTATCTGAAAAGGATTGCAACATATCACAGTCACTCCTACAATCTAGCCTACAAGTACGTTCGTGTTCGGTCAATTTGCCATCTTTTGGAGACGTGGGAAACTTACTCTCCGGATGACCTACGAGTATCATTGTCAGAAAATGATTCCCAAGAAATTATTTGAATTATTGAATATATATATATATATATATATATATATATATATATATATATATATATATATATATATATATATATATATATATATATATATATTTATATATATTATATATATATCGACTTCCTTACAGTCAACGAACTCGTGGATCTAGTCTGACTCCGTCAGACATGGAGGATAAGCAACAACAACAATATATATATCCTTAAAATTAATTTATTATCAATTACATCCAGGTTAAGAAATATATTTTAAATTAAAGATATGTGTTCTTGATACTCTCTCTCTCTCTCTTCTCCGGAACTCTGTCGAAATAGTAAAATTATCCATTAGCGTTCCATACAGTTATAGAAAGGACTAGAAAGGAGAGCTGAAGCATGGCATTCCACCTTGTCACTAATACATGTTGTCAGTTATATTGTAAAATATTATAATGTTACTAAACATAATTAAGAATCCTGTTATATGGAAGTACACTTTGATTTTAAATGAATTTAAACATTAATTTTATTTTTCATTTATTTAATTAAAAGTACATAAATTTCATTTTTTATGAGAACTTTTATAAATATGAACTAAATCATTACTTCTGAAAATTTCAATAAAGAAGATGTTGTTTCTAAAACATTAGTATTTCATAAAAAAAAGATAAGAATAAATTAAATACACTGCTGGACAATTGCTAAGAACAAATCGCAAATTGCAATGTAGCATATCATTAAGCGAGACATGAGGCCTTGTAGGATAAAATACAGTTGTCGTTCAGACATTAGAATAAGGAATATTTATTCTTCTGGAAAGTACAAAAGCTGTGAAACATCTGAAAGAAAAAATGTTCATTTGATGCTGTACACGGAAAAATGGAACAATGCATCTAAACGTCAGCAGGCACCTTGAAGAAAGGTATCAGTAAGGAATATGTCCATCGTGGAGTGTGATGCAACATTCCACATGTCGTATCATACATTGCACAACATTATCCAGCAGCTTTTGAGGCAATTAATCCCATTCCTCTGAGAGTGCACGGATGAGGGTGTTCTTGTTTGTAGGAGGATAATTTCGACCAGTAACTTGCCTCCCCAAAGTATCCCACACATTTTCAATGGGGTTTAGATCTGGAGAACGTGATGGCCATACAAGGCGTTGAATACCCTCGCTGTCTAGACAATCCTGAACAGCGAGTGTTCGATGACATGTTGCGTTGTCGTTTATAAAAAATTTATCACCTACAGCACCACAGAAAAGACGAACATGAGGAAGCAGAACTTCATTAATGTATCGTTGGCCCGTCATAGTACCATTCGCAATCACATGTAGGGGTTTGCGGCCATTGATCATTATGCCGGCCTCACAATGACACTGCATGTCAGATATCGGGATCTTTCCTGGATATTTTCTGGACGATAACCACTCTCTTGCATGATAAGTTGGCGTCTACAATCCGATGACAGACTGAACCTACTCTCATCTGAGAATAGTACGCATGCCCAGTCCTATTCAGTCCAATAGCGATGCTCACGACACCATTGCAAACGGGCAGTACGGTGCAGTCTGGTCAATGGGACACACACAACAGGTCTGCGGGCGTATAGTCCTCCTCCCCTCAAACGACTGGCAACAGTTTTTCGGGAGGTCTGCTTTCCTGAGGCAGCAAGAAACTGATTTGCCACCTGCTGAGCTGTGGTGCACCTGTTCCTTTTTGCTGATAGGACAATATATCTGTCTTCTGCAGGAGTCGTACTTCTAACACGACCTACCCCGTGTCACCTACTACACATACCAGTAGTTTTAAATGACATCCACAGCCGTGAAACAACGCTGTGAGTGATGTCGAACTCCCTGGCAACATCTGTTATTTTCGCCCTTCTTCGATATTTCCAATAATTCGGCCACGCATAAAATCATCTAAGTGATGTCGGGAAGACATGCCAAAAATTTCAAGTTCGTCTATTTAATCTTTCCTGTAAAACTTTGACTTGAAACCACAACTGTCCACAGGCGTCAAAATCGTTAAAGCTCTTATGAACGCTATCACGTGATGAACAGACGTGGAAAAAAATTGCATACGCATACTTCTTCTTACTATATCCCGCACTTATTCTAATTTTCCACATTTTGCTTCCTTTCATTTTTTAGTTGCTATGGATGATAGTGTTATCCGACCTTAGCAATTGTCCAGCAGTGTATTTATATTCAATAATGTGTTCTATTTCCAATTGTGTTATACGCTGAAAAGAAAAGGTTTTCTTTAGTTATGAGAATGTATAATTTAATATTGAAAATTGCCAAAACCCTAGTTTTTGTTAGTGTTAACGTCTAGAACCAAATTTCACTTATTTACTTGAACTTTAAAATGAAATTGTTTACTTCTTATGCATTATAGGAAAATTTTTACTTAATATAATAATTTTGTTTCTTTAAAAATCTTGTATTCAATTTCCTCTTCCAAAACGATGAAATACAAATATATCGCATGTTTTTATCTTCAAGTATTGGTATTGTCGTAAAAATTTTTTTTTCGTATTGTTTCAATTTTTTTCCTCTCTGAAAAGGTTTTTTATCCTATAAGAGCGATATTATTCAGCGCTAGTAAGAATAATTTATAAAAAATATGAAGTATGTGAGGAATTTGATTTGTAAATGATGCATAGAAAAAATTATTTTGTTAATTCAAGTCAGGATATCCAATCTATAACTTTATTAACAATGTGCAACCAAAAACTATTCAATGAAAAATAACGTTAAAATTATAAACATGCATACTGAATTCGGATTTATGTATTTTTGGGGACATTTATCTCAATTTGGGAACAATATTCCAAACGTTATGTTCAACAGTATCAATTATTTGGGAATGAAGAATTGTTTAAGCTCAACAATCCACTGAACTTTTTTTTTTTTTTTTTTTTACCAAATGTAGAATAATAATTATGTAGATTACTGAGCTATATAATCTTATACAAAACAAAAATTGTGTTCATAAAAATTTATAAATATAAATAAATATATGTTAAAAATATGCAAACAATTTCTCTTGTAAGTTTTAGTTATATATTTTTTATAAATAAATCCATAAAAAGAGAATAAAAATTTTATTAAAGTTTTAAAAACGATGTATGAGTTAATTGTTTTTACAGTAAATTTAATTATAAAGTGCAAATAATAAAATTAAAAATGTACAATCAATGCAAAACGTATTTTGAAGTTAAAATTTTCTTTTAATTTTTACATGAAAAATTATCTTGTATAGACAATTAATAATTTTAGTTTACATAATGATTTAAATCGATGATGTTTACAACAATAAACTTACATAGTGCCAAAGAAACATACATAATACATAAAATTTTCTTGTCAAGAATATAATCTTTACAAGTAAACATGTACATTTAGCTGCAGTTTTGAAAAACATTTTACAAAATTACTTTTAAGTTTTTGGTAAAAAATGCAGATGATACAGTTACAAATTGATAATAATATATTCCATAACTTTATATCAAAATTAATTCGCTACAAATATCTTTGTAATTTTATAAGCTAAATTAAGTTTAACATAATTATGAAAATAAAAGAATATATGTTTCAATACTCTGAATAAAATAAACATTATTTTCTTAAATACTTAATAATTTAATAAAAACACGTTAAGAAGTATTTGTTATCTCTCTTTGTGTATTAATTTACATTAATAAATTTATCTGATTACATGTATAAAAATAATAAAAAGAAAAAATATTTTAGAATGTAAAATATGCTTAGCAATTCTAGAACACTGAAATATTTTCTTTAGATTAAAATTTTGGTTACATGATAAAAAGTTTTTTTTTTTAAATACTTCTAAAAATTTTAACGTAGATTCATATTTTGAAATCTAACCCATGAATTTAATTTTCAGTGTTAGGAGATCACATAGTTTGTTTTCTTTTTTGGGCCTTTTTTATGGTAATCTTCGCTGTATTTCAAATTTTTTATGACTTTTTGAATCGAATTACAGATATTAATTGTATTGGCAGCTTGCGATTTATCTTAGTAGAATTTTTAATTTAAAAGACACATTAAATAAATAAAAAAAAATTAATGAAATTTTTTTAATTAAAGTTTGTTAAAATAACACTTTTACGTATACAAAAAAATAATGAATTTTTAATCAAACATGACACAAATTTTAATTAAATTAAAAAAGAACAACTTGAGCTATTAAATTTATAATTAAAAAAAAACTACTTGAAATAATGAAATCAGTTATTTGTCATGTAAGCATGTGGTAAAGTGACAAATTATTAACATTTTGATTTAATGATTTTTTTTCATTTTGATAATACATTTTTTGTACTAAATATATAATAATTTTAATATATTTAGTGAAAAAAAAGTATTTAATTTCCCTCTCAATTTTTTACACAGCATATTTTATTCTCCCATTTATGTTCATAATATCCTTATTCATATAAATGAGAAAGTGTGTAAATTTTTCCCATTTTTAAAAAATATACAACGTTTTGTTTTTCAAATAGTATGAGTTGTATTCTTAATTGGACTACAGTTTTTCAATATTTACAACTTGGGATTTACTTATTTAAAATTTTTAATTTAAAAAATAGACAATGTAGACAGTAAATAGCAAAATATTTTTATTCTGCTGTTTTTTTTTATTGAAATTTATATTACATCCAAAGTTTATTAAAACAATTCATTCATGTCGTTTAAAAAGTCTTTAAAACAATTTTTATTTTAAATTGACAGACATTTTAATTTTGGCTTTGGAAAAAAAAACTTGAGATGCTAATTTATAATTAAACCATGATAAAGTGTCAAAAACAATTTAGTGAAATTAATTTTGTCATGGCAATACAGAAATCAGAAGGAAACGTGATAATGCAATTCACATTCTTTGTTACTTGCATATTATTCCATCCACCTGCGAAAAAATAAATGTCTTCAGCACCATATAAAATACAAATAAAATTTTTATCTATTTCTATTTCAAATATGGTGCTAAGATATAAGTAAACTATTCCGCTTTTCCTTCATATTTCGAAAAAATATTAAAATTTGCAAATATAAATAAACAAATCGACAGACGCGAACGACGTTTCAAATCAGACCGTGGAATAAGAAACCATAGTGTTGCTAAAATTAAGTCTGAACAATACCCACATTTTATACCGCAATTATTGCAACTACTCTCAAGTGCGCATGCGTTAGAATTCCCATTTGGAGCCGACGTTCCGGGCTGTGACCTTCGAGACTTATTCTCGAAGGTCACTTCCGGTCCCGGTCCGAGACGCTAGCCGCCTCCGGCCCCATATGGCAGATCTAATCACCATGACTTTTGGAGGAGTATAAAATTCATTTGCACTTTGCACCTTTATGGACACGACAACAACAACGTGAGTGGTAGATGTCCTTCATAATGAGATTAGCTTGGAATAAAATGAAATTGTCTTTTAATACTACTTGTACATAAGTGTAATACTTATGTACAAGTAGTAGAAACTACGTAAGTTTCATATATGTATGTATTGTTACAAATTTATAAATAATGATTGTATTTGTCTTAAAATATCTCAGACAGATCGGAAATTCTCACATTTTGGGCAAAAATTGCGGTATTTAGACGTGTTGTAGTTTAAAAGCGGATTTCCTAATGATTAGGCGACTTGGCGTCAGTTGGCGAGATTCTTGGTGACTTGGCGATGGTTGGCGAGATTTTTGGCGACTTGGCGAGAAATCGATACTTCTGGAAACATCCATCACCTAGGCTCTAGGACCAATATTTTTCGAGATAGCCTAGAAGCTTCCAGAATCTTGGCGAAATTGGTAGATTTCTCCGCCAAGTCAGGTATAAATACCGCAGCCCGACATGGAAGAGTCAGTTTTGTGAAGACAGTGAGTGAAGACGATTAGTTGTGACTGCAAGTTGTTCTCTGTCTGAGGTATTTGAGACCTGTGATTGGAAGCTATTTCTTATTGTATCTGACGAATTGTAGCTGTATAATTGTGATTGTTACAGCGGGAATTTCGTTTATCTAGTGAAGTTTTTACGAATAAAAGTCTTGTGTTCATTAAGTGGTTGCTTTATTCAACTCTCAATCGACACGAACCCGTGAAGCTCGGTACAGTATATATATATATATATATATATATATATATATATATATATATATATATATATATATATATATATATTAATATAAGGCAAGAAATATATTAAAGTAATGAATACAGTATTGAGGAAATGCAATATAATTTAATTCGAACACTATTCGGGGGAATTGATATATATATATATATATATATATATATATATATATATATATATATATATATATATATATATATATATATATATATATATATATATATATATATATATATAAATTCCCATTGCAACTAACATTTTACATAAAATAACAGCACTTTCAGTCTCTCATTAAACTTGCATTTTAAGCCATTATTTCTCAAAAGATTATTTTAATTCATTTCTGCCAAATCATCCAAGAGTTGTGTTGTATTAGCAGAAAGATGTCACATATTTTCCCTCAATTTGCATAATCTTTATAAAATAAAACATACATTATATTATATCAAAATTTTTATTTCCCTCTATAAGTAATCCTTATTTTTCTTAAGGACAAATTTTTTTACTTATATATTTCATCTCATTTGCTGTTTTAATTAACCATACTATAATTATCAAATAATTAATTGCTAATATGAAGGATAATTTTCAGTTTAATTCCTTATAATCACCCATTGATTTTTCAATGTAGTCATTAATAATTAATTTCTTCTTTAATTAATTAAATATTTGTGAGCACCTTAAGAGGAAATATTGAATTCTTTTGGACTACATTATCATAAAAAAACTTATAGCCAAATTTATTTTAAACTATAAATGAGACTTCTTTGTTAAAAGTTTAACTAAGATGCTAAAAATTAGAGAAATTGCAATGTACGAGTAATTTGCTCAAATTATATCATTAGCATCTTCATGAATAAAAGAAACAAAACTATACATATAAATTAATTTGAAAGTATTTATTAAAACTTAATGACCAGATCATAAAATGATATGGTAATTAAGTTATAAAAGATATTTTGATGTGTTTTATTTATTCTGTACAAATATTCATTACTTATTTAAGTTTAATTATTTACTTAATTAAATTTTAATAAAACGTATTATTTGATATTTAGTAATACATTTAATTAATACTAATATGTACAAAATATGATTCTGCACAGATATTGGAAAAAAATATTTTATGAAATTGATTTATAAGTGTTCCCATTAAAAATCAACAAATTAAAATCAAAGTTGATGTTCATGACAGAAAAATAAAATGATATTGCTTGTCACCCTTTTTATACATTTACTTTAATGAAAAAATTATTTTTAATATGAAGTTCTACATGATTTGATGGGATTTATTTTTTAATAAATAATAAATTTTTAACAAGTTAACATAATAATTTCAGCTAGAAATAAAACAATCAATATCGCGTTTTTTTTTTGTTTGCAAAACATACGCATGCGCAGATTATTTTATGCTACTGTGCAAGATTTGTTTCTTTATGAATCACTTTTAACACAGTCTTCCCTTTTTGATGCTGGTTAAGTTAGTTAAGTTCTCTGATCAGTTTTACTGTACGGTCGCCCTTAGCGCGTTTTTTTTGAAGCCAAATTTGGCGAACATTCGGACCGCCTTATTATTGTCTGATGCGATTCTTGCGATATGCTCAGCTGGCCTCGCGAGACAAGTCTCATGCTATCATCTACGAATTTTCAGATATCATTTCTAACCTTTCTTCGCAAATAAAATTCTGTTGAGTAGCAGTAAAATAAACAAAATTTTCGGTAAACAAAATATTGTCACCGATATTTTATTTCAACAGGTCGTCTGCTGTGCGTTGCTTTTTTTTCAGCTATTATCTTGCAGAATATGTGTGGAGGAGAAAAAAAAACTATAAAATGTGTAATAAATTCCTTGCGTTCATCGATTCCATTATACGGGTCTACCCGCCAAAAACATCTGACCCGGAGCAGGCAGTAGTGGCTTCGATGGCAAAATAGGAGCTGGAGAGAGGTATTTTTACTGTTCATTATTTACATAATTAATAATAAATTAAATGGTCTTCACGAAATGAATTTCTTATGAATATTTACCGATTGAAATTTATTAATATAAAGTTTTAATGAATTTCAATCGGTTTCAATAAAATTTTATATTAATGAATGAATAATATAAAATTCTGATGATGATCTGCTTAATTCTGAAGATTCAATGAAAATAAAAATTTTATGGATAATTTAACATATCAAATTTATTATTTTACCATTGATATTTGAAATCTATAAATTTGCGTTTTTTGTTAATTTTGTAAAATTAGTTTAAACATATTGAAAGATACCAACAATACATGAAATATTTATTACTATTTCAGCCATTTTACTCCCACCATTTTTTCCCGGTCGGGTTTTCGTCATACAGTCACTTGTCATACGTATGACGTCATACGGCCTTGGTGACTTTTGAAAATTTCGCCAAGGGTGACCGTATGGTCAAATTTTACCAAGTTCTTGCGTTAGTAGAGATCTTATCATGTGAAAGTATTCATGAAGGCGAGACACGAGTAAAAAATATAATTTTGCAATAAATCTTATCGAATATTTACATTTGTTCCAGAAACAGGCGTAGTTATTTAATCTTCTTCTGTTTCTTCCTCTATATTTCTGATTTTCTTCATCCACTTTTCTCTTTTCGAATTTTATTAGACGCTGTGGACAGCTTTTATACTACAAGAAGAGAGAAGAGGTAAAATTTTTTATCCTTTCAATATATTTTTGTTTTCTGTTTTTCTTATGTTTAAACTATCTACGTTATAGTGTTATCAAAAATTAAATGTACAGGAGAAAAAATGTCAGTAATTTAAAATTTAAAAAAAAATTTAATCATTAATTAAAAGTAGTTTTAGTATGATTTCAATGGTATATTACAAAAGATATAATATAAAATATTTTTAATTAACATGATATTTTCAGGATTCTTAAATAAATAATAATACTTTGCTTGTGTGATATTTCAAGACTTTCGCTTACATTTGTACTTTTACTTCTTACAAATAACTTTTAATTATAATTTAAAATAATTTATAATTTGAAAAAAATTTTAAACATCGCATTGGAAAATTATTATTAAAAAAAATTTCTTCGAACTCACAATACATCAGAAGCAATAATTTAATAATTTAATTTCTCCCGTAATATTTTTGAATTTTAATACTTTTCTTATTATCTCACATTCTAGTTCAAAATTAGTTCTACAGTTTAAAAGTAATTAAAGGATATGTAGAAATTTCTTGCACTTTCGTATACAGAGAGGTCGTGTGTTTATGTTCCTAATAATAGAAATTCTATAATTGTAAATATAATTAGAAGAATTTGAATTTCTTCGATAAAAAACAAAAGTACCATAAAAAAGCTTTGAATTTCTGACATCTTGTTTTCATTTTATCTGTATTTCCAGATAAAGAATAACCGAAAAAACTATCAAAATATGAAGTCGTATTTTATATAAATGTATATGCTTTTTAGTTATTAATTTCTGGTGATAAAACTTTCCAAATTTATAGATGATTAAAAAAAAAAAAAGAATTACTTACAAAAGTTTGATCTGATAGCTTAATCAAGTATTGCTTTTAAGCCACAGTTTAAAATATTTGTCATTCACGTTTTGTAAATTGAAATTAGAACCAGTAGTTAGAATTAAATTAATCATGATTGAGATACATAATGTTGCTTAGAAAATGTAGATTGCTATTTTTAAATGTCTCCTAACTATGCGAAATCTTATCGAACAAATGTCTCACAAAGTTATTTGTGGAAACTTTGCTCCATATGATCAATTTACATTTGTGGACTATGAGGAAACGCTTTCGTTGAATGAGAGTAACGCTTTCGTTAATTACACGTATGTGAAAAAGAAAATTGATTTTAATCAATATTTTTAATAATTTATAGTATTTAAATAAGGTGAGAAATATTCAAAATTATTTTTTAATATTTTTCAATATATACAAATATTTTTAGAGAATTATTTTTTTAAATTGCTGCCGGCAGTATTATTTTAGCTTAATTTTTCCTAAGAAATATAATATAATATGTAAAAATATCATTAGATGTAATTGAAATTAACCTAATATAAAAAGTATTATTTTTATTACTTTAAAAATCAATCAATATATTACTTAATCTTTTTTAGCTAATATTATCAGGAATTCAAAGCAACAAGCATCTGTATATATATATATATATATATATATATATATATATATATATATATATATATATATATATATATATATATATATATATATATATATATATATATAAACAATTGAGAAAAAAAACAAAAGACAAGAAGGACAAAATGGAATGTATCGCAAATGAAACTTTGGAAATGTCCCTCTCAGAATTCCATTATTTTATTAAAAACAAATGAAATCCTTGAAATGTTGAAAACTAGAAATGTAAAGTTGGCATTAGAATATTCTTTAATTTTACTATTGTTTTTCCATTCTTATGGACTAAAAAGCTGTTAAATACAGAAAACCACAACAAGAATTTTGTATTCATATCCATGATTGAGATTGTCTTATCAACTTCAAACAGCTTTGAAAATTTCAGTTAGCATTATTTGAAAAAAATATTTTTCCACAATTATTGCTTGATTTTTAAAGCTTTATTGACTGCGCATTGCATATTTATACTAAGAGATTTATAGAGCTCATTTATTTATCCATGATATCTCGTCAAGGATCACTTTTCAATTCCTGATATCTCGTCATGAGCCGTTTCTCGTGTTATTTACGTTCCCTTATTTATGTATTCATAGTATTGAATATTGTACATAATAAATCTCATTTCTATACGAAAAAATTCAATATTTGTAATCTCCTATTATTATTTTAGGTAATGGAACTTTTGAAATTGTTAATTAAATGTAAGCGTAAATACAACGATTTCGTTAAACTGGCTACAGTTTTGTAAACAATAAAATTATTATCTCAAATTTTACTTTTTCACATTTCACTTATTAAAAAATATTAGGATAATATTCACATTGTTAGATGCGTATATTTCCCCAATTTTCAGCAATTTCATTCATGATTATTTTCATCTTCATGAGACTTCTTGAAAAACTAAATAAAATCACATTTTAAAGTAACATTTACACTTCTAGAGCAAAAATGAAGATCTTCCTAGATATTATAACTTGGAAATCTGAAATGTAAACAGATCGTATTGCTTACATTTAATAGAAATGACAATTGTAAATTATTACTAATTTTCAATTTGATGTTGCAGAAATTTTATTGTTTAAATGTAAGATATAGAAAAAGATAATCAATAAAGAAGTTTGATACGCATTAAATTATTCAGTTATATATATATATATATATATATATATATATATATATATATATATATATATATATATATATATATATATATATATATATATATATATATATATATATATATATATTACACTTACTTTTTATATTTACATTTTATAGACTAAATAATTATTGACAAAACATATTTAAATGCCAATGCTTCCTTCTGGCGGAAATTACTTAGCAATCGCATCGGGGATCAATTGCACAAGTATAATGAAATAATGCCTTTTTTACAATGAAACTAAATTAAATTTTCTTGCATTTGTCTATTTTTCACCCTTGGTGATGTGTGACCGTAATGCTCCTTTTAACCGACAAAATTATCCCCAAGCAATCTTATGCACTAACTAGCTTTAGCTTTGTTCAGAATCTAGCTTGTTTACCATTATTTATCACTTTTTAATAAATATTTGCTTAAAAAATATTAAATTGCATATATTAGATTTAAAATAAAATTTTGAGCAAGTAAAATCACCTTATTTACATCATATTATTTTTGCTTCTCCATAAGAAACATGCTATTTATTAAGGATAATAAGCGGTTGTATAAGAAAAGTAGCTATATACATATATATAAATATATATGTAATTTTCCTCTTATGATACACGTAAGAAATAAAGTAAGAAAGAGATGTGTATTGATGTAATGTATGTGTATCACAAAAATTTAACTTTAATGAATTTGAATTTAAAAAAGAAAAACGTGACTCGGGACTTGTGGTGATTCTAAGATACATCTGCAGAAATTACAATGAAATTTTCAGCCTGACTCACGTTCCCAAACTCTGATTTGCATTGAATATGTCTCATACCTCCAATACGTGATTCAGATTCAGCCTTACTTTCAAATCTTAATGTTGACATCACTTTAAAAGAAGGAAACCTCTGTCTAAGAGTTCTAAGACTGAGCAGAATCCATGCGAACCACCGAAGCAAGGTATTTATATGCAAAGTCATCTTTTCCTAAGATCAAATTTTATTGATAGGTTTCAAATATATGTTTTCATAACTTGCTCTTTGTTTCATTGAATTTAAAATGTTACTACCATACGTTCACATTAATGTATAGTTAGTAATGAAAGTCTAATAATTTTTGTATTATTTTGTTTTTATTTTAGAGCAATAATTTTATAATTTTTTTTAAATAACAATTCTTCTATGACATTTTTATTTTTTATATTATTAAAATCAAATGCACAATTAAACATTGTAAACTACGAATAGCAATAAAAGTATTAACATTTGTTAATTATTTTTTATTTTTATTTTAAAGTGAGAATTTTACAATTTTTCAAGTAGTAATTCTTATATTACATTTTAATTTTTATGTTAATAAAAGCAAAGAACAGTAAATCACTTTAATGTAAAGTTAGGAGTAAAAATTTCAAAATAAATGTATATTATTTTTTGGAATTTTTATCTTAAATATGGGTATTATAATTCTTGAAGTAATGGTTATTTCATTACATTTTTAGTTTATTTTTATATTAATAAAAGCAAATTAATGAAGTGATAAGTCAAATTATTTGTTTTAAGCTGAATTAATTATTTAATAAATAACTTAATTTGTTTTAACCAAGCATTAGTTTTAGCATTTTCCAAAAACAAAGTAATAAAAAATAGAGCAGTATTGTTGATCAAAATTTCAGATTGAATTTGATTTTGGATAAAAAAAAAAACTTATTTGAATAAATTCTTGATAAAAACAAAAAAATAAAAAATGACACAAGATTATTTTAAATCATTTTTTGAATTATTTGGATTTCTACACTGAAATAATGCCTTAAATTGATTAATGAATTAATCACTTTATCGTAATAAAGTTTTCTTTTATAATTTTCTTATAATATATATATATATATATATATATATATATATATATATATATATATATATATATATATATATATATATATATATATATACACAGGGTGATTATAAAAAAACTTTGCCAACATCTGCACTTCTAGCGTCCATTCTATTTCACCGATCAAGATGATATTTCAAATATAGTTCTTTTGAGATATGCGCTCGAGATTCTGTGAATGGCAACACAGTGTCCCTCGCGGTTACAGTTAGAGTGACAGAAACTCGAAATTTTCGAATGGCAACGCCTACTTTTTACCATCGCAAAATGTTCAGCACATGCGAAAACCCTAAATAGCGTTGAAACGGTACCGATATGTCTAAAAACGGACGTGTTCTGCAAACACAAAAAAGAGTTCTGAAAACCGGCCAATAAAACACGATCTGGGCGCACGCAATAAATTTGCATGTGACAGAGTCAAGAAACCAATCACAGAACGCCGGTCGCCAGATATTCAGAGTAGGAAACCTATAAAATACCAAGCGGGTATGCGAAGTCGTCATTCGGGAACTCGCACATGCCGACGATATGAGTCTTCCTTGGAAAGTTCGCGGTGAATTGATCAAACTCTATTACCAAAATGGGATGAACGCTGCGGAAGCCTTGCGTGTGTATCGCCGCAATCATCGACAACGACGCGGCCCATGTACTCTGCAAGCTCTGCGTGATTTAGTGCAAAAATTCGAAGATACAGGCTGCACCTGTGACAAACAGCGCTCCGGACGGCCAACTGTTTCTGAGGACGTTGTCATGGAAGTGCACCATACAGTGACTGCAGGACACACAGAAACCGCAAGAGGCACAGCGCGCGTGTTGGATATTCCGAACTCAACGGTCCACAAGCTCTTGCGCTCGGTACTTCACATGTTTCCCTATCGGTTCCAGCGCGTCCAGATGTTGGAGCCGGGTGACCCACAACAACGTCTGGACTTCGCAAATGCATTTTTGTTACGATATGATGCGGATAACGACTGGCCATTTCGCATACTATGGACGGACGACGCGCATTTCACCTTAAATGGCAGCATTAACACAAAGAATTGTGTGCACTGGGGAGAGACGAATCCTCATGCTGTGGCGCCAGTACCATTATTTGACGCCAAAGTGACTGCGTGGTGCGGCATTACAGCTACATTTGTTCTGGGCCCATTCTTCTTTGAGGAAACGACCCCGACTGGCCCTGCAACATGTTCTGTAACGGGCCCTCGGTATGCAGCCATGCTGAAAAATTATGTCTTACCGGAGTTGCGTCGGCTGAATGCACTCAATGACATTGTTTGGATGCAAGATGGCGCACCTCCACATATAGCGAGGTCAGTTAAAAGGCTCCTGGATCAGCATTTTGGTGATCGCATCATCTCACGCTATTATCCTTTTCCGTGGCCTGCGCGATCCCCAGATCTGACGCCTATGGATTTCTGGTTTTGGGGCTATTTCAAATCCAGAGTTTATCTGTGCAATCCTCAAACATTGTCGGACTTAAAGGATTCTATACGGCGTGAGATTGGAAACATCCCTCGTGCCATGTTGCGTGCAGCGACATTGTCCACCGTCTCCCGCATGCAATGCGTAATTGCCTGTGATGGCACTCAGGTGGAAAATGTTTGAAATTAATAAAGATTTTTTTCTCTATGTGTTCTCATCATTGAGCAGTGTCTTGTCTCTGTCGTATGCATTATTCCTCCGTGCGCCTTGAAGAACTGTTTGTATGTGTATAACACGTCGGTTTTCGGACATATCGGTACCGTTTCAACACTATTTAGGGTTTTCGCATGTGCTGAACATTTTGCGATGGTAAAAAGTAGGCGTTGCCATTCGAAAATTTCGAGTGTCTGTCACTATAACTGTAACCGCGAGGGCCACTGTGTTGCCATTCACAGAATCTCGAGCGCATATCTCAAAAGAACTATATTTGAAGTATCATCTTGATCGGTTAAATAGAATGGACGCTAGAAGTGCAGATGTTGGCAAAGTTTTTTTATAATCACCCTGTATATATATATATATATATATATATATATATATATATATATATATATATATATATATATATATATATATATATATATATATATATATATATATATATATATATATATATATATATATATATTTATATATATATATATATATATATATATATATATATATATATATATATATATATGTATGTATGTATTATTATGTGTTATTGTGTATCCTATTATTAGTTCTTATTATGTCGAAGTAATGCATATTGTTATTTAATTCGCTAAATATATATATATATGTATATAATATGAATTATTATATGATATGATATTTTATTACATGAATTATTATTATATTATGAATACTATTATAGATAAGAAAAATTATGAATCTGAATACCGAAATTACTTAGATAAAATTTCTTCTGATCATAATCTTAAACCAGAAATTTCATTAAGCTACAGTCAAAATTGAAGAAAATTCATGAGTTTCGAAATAGAAAAAATATGTTCTAATATCACAGCTTCAAAAAAAATGTTTATCGAGAATTTCTCTTAAGTTTGTTATTTTATATTTCGTTAACAGCAGTCACTAAAAACCCGCTTCATTGTAACTGCTTCCTTCATAATAAACAGATTGTATAATCGGTATAGGTTTCATGTTGCAGTCTAGGAGGTGGTTTGCCAACAGTAACTTTTAAGTGTGTATTTTTCTCTTCCTGATTGCCTACTTAGTATTACATCATACCGGAAAATAGATTTTTAACTAGTGATAATCGTGGTTTCAAATTACCTGAAGCAATAAATAATATCCACAACTACAGATTAGTAACCAGTTAAGGTTTAATAAAAGGTTATCAAAACTGTGAACTACATTTTCTTAAGATTAGAAAGAATCGAAAAGTATGTTATTCAAGTAAATGTGTATTTAAAGAAAAATAAATATGATCCCTTGACGGAAGCAAGAATACTTTATCTTGTTGGCCTTTTAGCTTAGATTGTTAAGAATCCCTTTTTTAAATGGTACTCTGTCAAAAAGTCAAACACAAGCAACATTGGATCGTTAAGAAAATTGCGATTAGTCGAGTGATGCAGGGTTGCTGCTTGACATCCCCAACACAATATGGGTTTCTGGAGAGTTTTTCGGAAACCCAAGACTTTATTCACATATCGCAAGGGAGGAAACCAGGAAAACTGCTAATCACTTACCCCAAATTTATGCAAAACCCCTCTTCCGTTGTTCACTAATGTCCAGAATGGATACTGGGAACAGCAGCTCAGATGGTCAGCCTCTACGAAATTAGAGATTTCAGGAGAGAATACTTCATTATGATTCAATTAAATACTGTGGTGATGAAAAAGTGCTGACACATTTTCCTGTGCCTTTTATTTTTTTCCACCGAAAGAGTTTGAAGTTTGGACGAAGGCTTCTAACTCATCGCTATATTTCTTCGACTGTAGCTTAAATTCAACTAACACGTATATTTTTCTGATTTCCTTATTTGAATATTTATAAGACCATGATTAATAACTTCTTCTGAATCCTTAATGAGACATTTTTCAAGTCAACAATAATGTAAAATATTCTGATGAAAGCATTTATTTAATATAGCGAATTGAAATAAATAAGTTAATTTAATTTGAGTGTAAACACTGTTTTGCTGTACGCAAATTATAGTTTATTTTTTCCATTCATACATAAAAGTTATAGGAAAAATTATAAATTCTAATAAATGTGGGTGAATGTGTATTTATAGTGTTTCTTTTCTCTATAAAGACACATTGCATGTACACAAAAAGAAAACTTTAAATATAAATAAAGGACATCATACATCATTAGTATATATATATATATATATATATATATATATATATATATATATATATATATATATATATATATATATATATATATATATATATATATATATATATATATAGACATCACTTACATATGGAATAAAGAAGGCTTTCATAATAAAATTATTAAATAATTATGAATCAAATGAATGAGAAATCTGATAAGGAAAGAGTTATATTGTTTATTAACAATAACAAATCGATTTATGATATAATGTTTTTAAACAAAATTCCCATAAGAGCTCCCATTAAACTGGTGGAACTTCTAAGAGCTAGGTAAAGGGGAGTTTGCTATTGTCAATGTCACAGCTGTGAAAAGCTTTAAAAGGATTAGTAACAATCAACCTTTCCATACACTTGAAACTTGTTCAATGGACTGTGATTTATTATCCATTAAAACGAAAAAATAAACTAATTTTCCATGAATCGCGTATATAGTGTCTAAGATTTCATACTGATACTGAGTAACAATATCAGAAGCTCATTGGCAGCTGAAGACGAGCGGATCAGTGAAATATCCAACTGAATCAAGCTTCATTTTCAGCATGCATGTTAGTCAGTGACACACTGCACCGAATGATGTATTCTACTATTAAAACTCTAACCAGATTTGCCATCATGCTATAGAGCAAATCTTAAGCATAACTTTATTCCAGTCAAATAAATCCAACGACATTAACCGTGTGTCCTGTTGATGGATAAAAGAAAACAACTCATAATACCTGAGTAAACAGTCCATTACTGTATAACCTTCTATATGCAGTAGCGTTAAATGTTCTCAAGGGTATTGCTAACACAATACTCACTACAACTAAGGAATCCGAATATGTAAAATTCGCTTTTAGATACTACTTGGTTGCAATAGCAATATGTCAATTTGCCACAGTAGTCACAATTCTTAGAAGATTCAATCTAGGATATGAAGCAATTTTCACACTGATATTGCTAAACGATGAATTTTGAGCAATCGAACAATTAATTATTTTCTAGATTCCATCCATCTGGTATCGAGTCAGCATTCACAATTTTTCATTCATTTCTCATCAGAGTAGAACGCGTTTGATTGAATAACAAATTGCTACAAATTTCTAATTTTTTCTTGTATTTAAAAGTGACTCTTGTATGTTGCCTTTTTAAGCGGTTTCTCTTTTTGCGAAACTGTGATTGAATATTATATAATTTATAAGCATCTTTCATCAGAATCTAAAACTATTTGCAGCTTCTTAGCAATAATTTAGCAATCAAACTTTTTTGGATAATTCATTTTTAAAACTATATGTATTTGTCACCCATGAACATTTTTTCCTTTTTATCCAATGGCTTATTTTTGAGCAATATGTTAAATTATATTTTTCATGATAAATTGCCTGTTTCTTTCTTTCCAATAGAGATCTTGATTACGCCACTTTATTACAATTCTAATTGGTTTAAAATGTCCATGAAGTTTGATAGCATTTCACCTACGGGTAAAACTGAGTATTACGGTCTGACTTTGGCGAATTTGGCGAAATATATTTTTTCGCCAAGCACATGAGACAAGCGTTTTGGAAATTGGTTGGCAACCCAAAAAGGGTGCCAATTGGGGAGGAATTGGCCTGAAAAGAAACGGCGGGAGTTTCACCCGACTTGAAATTTCCCTCCCCCTTAACACCAAATACGAAAATAACCATGCAAATAAAGTGGGGTTTCCCCCATATTTCGAATTGCTAAGCCTAACCGCATGCAAGAAAACAGTAATAGTAAAAAGAATTGATTAAAGATACTATTTAAAAATATTTTAGAATATTTTTTAGAGAATTAAAGGAAATAGAGAAGCAAACAATTATAACATCTAGTTAAAAATTAATAAAATGATGAATTTGAGTTATTTAAGATATGTTACAAATCATCTCACTACATAAAAAAGGAAACAATTCTAGAATAAATTTAAAAAATAGATTCTATAATTTCTATTATTATTGTAAAATTTAAATACTTAACATACAATTCTAGGAGTTCCATTCCTGCAAAAAATAAAATAAAATTCTTACCTTTATTTATTCTTCCGGCGCTGTACATGCACAGCGAAATCAAAAATGAATATAAAAGACGGTATTGAAAATCAGGCGCAATATCCACAGCGAAATACAAAACAAATATAAAAGACAGGATTGAAATTCCTGCGCTATATTCACAGCGAAATACAAAGCGAATATAAAAGACAGTATTGAAATTCCGGCACTATATCCACAGCGAAATACAAAACAAATAGATAGGATTGAAATTCCGGCTCCATATCCAAACCGAAATAAAATTGTGAATATAAAAGACAATATTTATATTCCGCGCTACATCCGAAGTAAAATAAAATATAAATATCAAAAAACAAGATTTAAATTATCGCGCTTTACATCCGATAAAAAAATCTAAAATAAAAATGGCTAACGTTTCCGGGATGTGCGGCGACGAGACATTCCAACAATATATTTGGTGAAACATTTGGCGACTAATCGTTTTTGGCAATTTTTTGGCAAAAAAATTTGGCGACAAAAAATAATCGCCAAATTGTAACAGATTTAGCGATTTTTCGCTGAGACCGTGGCGACTTTCTGTGCTTTAGAGGTTAGACCGTAATACTCAGTTTAGCCCACCTACGTTACACATAATTAATTACGATATCATATTGAGACAGCGTCGTAAATTTGACTTGTCTACGAATTCGATGCCTGTCTTTCAATGACAATTTTTGAGCGGCAACAAACAAGGCAAACTTCACCATCATTGGAATCAA
This sequence comes from Latrodectus hesperus, assembly GCA_037975125.1. NCBI lineage: Eukaryota > Metazoa > Arthropoda > Arachnida > Araneae > Theridiidae > Latrodectus > Latrodectus hesperus. The sequence continues at coordinate 42,015 of JAJQOW010001105.1, forward strand.
AATTAAGAATATTGTCGAAGTTTATGTTGCAATGAAACGATTTCTATAAGAACCAAAGCATCGGTATGAGAAGCCATTTTCCATTGATTCAAGCCATTAACACATTGACAGTAAAATTGTAGAAAAAGCAACATGAAAAAGACATGACATCCACTTGATGGTTAGTTTAAATCGGCAAGGCCTATTTAAAGTTTACAAAATTCCATTAATAAATAGAATTCTAAATTAATAATTCAATATTTGTGAACAATCTCTTTTAAATCTTACAACTAATGCCTTGCTTACACCAAGATTAATTTTTTTATGTTATATTATATTTGTTTATAAAAGAAAGTTTACGCGTGTTATTTTTTGGTTTATTTATAGCTATATGAAATGGAGTTCGAAGACATTTTGGCAGACGTTGGAGATTTCGGATTCTACCAGAAGCTTCTAACTTTTGCATTCTTAATGCCTACATTTGTGGTAATTCCAATGATTTCCCTGAATGCTATTTTTGTATCCAGTTCACCTGACCACTGGTGTAAGGTTCCGGAAGTGGAATCGTCAAACCTGTCCATCGAAGAACAAAAGTATCTCATTCGACCTCCGTCTGACCTTTCTTGCTCAATGTACGATGTAAACTATTCCCAGATCCTGAAGTCAGGAAATTTAACGGTAGATTTGAACTGGCCTACAAAGAAGTGCGACATGGGTTGGTTGTACGATACATCAGACTACGATGAGACAGCTACGACAAAAGTAAGCTTGGATAATCAGTTAAAAATGCAAAAGAATTTAATGATTTCTTTCATTATTAATTTTTATTAATTTATTATTACATAATTAAATTATTATTAAAACCAACATTAATATTACCGTTATTATAATTAGAAAACGATTATGAATTATGCAAATGGCTTCAATGAAGTTTGCTAATAATTATCACACCTTAATATTTGCTGTTAAAGATCTGAGAAATTTAACTATAGCAGTTAGGTTTATTATGAACAGGGAAATATAAAAAGTAAGAAATTTAGAACATTTTAGTGAAAAGGGATTTCTGAAAAAGAAATAAGATTGTTTCAAGCATAATAAATGCTTTAAATCAATGTCATATGCTCCTTATTGTAAAGTTAGGTAGTTATATGTTGATACAACACTTATTTTGAACAAGTTTAAGGATTCTAAATAAACACAAAATTGCCAATAATGATTATGTCACTTATTTTTCTATTTTCTTCAACTTGGCTCTCATATTAATTTCAGTGGAACTTAGTATGTGACGATTCATCTTACCAAAGTCTCATTGTCAGCCTTGTCTTTGTTGGAGTTCTTATAGGCACGCCTATTTATGGTTTCATTTCGGATAGGTAGGCATACTTTTAAAAAATGTTTCTTTCATGAACTAAATTATTACATTTTATTACCTAAAATTCATTAGTAAATGCTGTCAGTAAATGTTACTTGTTACAAAAATATTTTCGTAATGGAAATTAAGAGAATCAGAAAATCAAATGTTTTTCAGAAGTCAAAAAATTTAAACAATTGTTTTTAATATGTTAAGTAAAATATGCCGACAGTCATATATTAGAAATGCATAAACTTACACATTCTGGAAAATATAAATGTCTGTTTAATAATAATTAATAAACAAGTTAATCATACTTATAATGAAACAGACAATTTTTAAGATTAATATGCCGAAGCCGGAAATGGAATCGAAAGTAGAGGATTTCCACTTACTTCCTTTAATAGCTATATATGAATGCATGGCTGTCCTTGAGGTAAATTTAAGTTTAATTTATAATCGAAAGTTAAATTAATAATCGAAAGTAGAGGATTTCCACTTACTTCTTTTAATAGCTATATATGAATGCATGGCTTTCCTTGAGGTAAATTTAAGTTTAATTAATAATCGAAAGTAGAGGATTTTCACTTACTTCTTTTAATAGCTATATATGAATGCATGGCTGTCCTTGAGGAAAATTTAAGTTTAATTAATAATCGAAAGTTAAATTAATAATCGAAAGTAGAGGATTTCCACTTACTTCTTTTAATAGCTATATATGAATGCATGGCTGTCCTTGAGGTAAATTTAAGTTTAATTAATAATCGAAAGTTAAATTAATAATCGAAAGTAGAGGATTTCCACTTACTTCTTTTAATAGCTATATATGAATGCATGGCTTTCCTTGAGGTAAATTTAAGTTTAATTAATAATCGAAAGTAGAGGATTTTCACTTACTTCTTTTAATAGCTATATATGAATGCATGGCTTTCCTTGAGGTAAATTTAAGTTTAATTAATAATCGAAAGTTAAATTAATAATTGAAAGTAGAGGATTTCCACTTACTTCTTTTAATAGCTATATATGAATGCATGGCTGTCCTTGAGGTAAATTTAAGTTTAATTAATAATCGAAAGTTAAATTAATAATCGAAAGTAGAGGATTTCCAGTTACTTCTTTTAATAGCTATATATGAATGCATGGCTTTCCTTGAGGTAAATTTAAGTTTAATTAATAATCGAAAGTTAAATTAATAATTGAAAGTAGAGGATTTCCACTTACTTCTTTTAATAGCTATATATGAATGCATGGCTGTCCTTGAGGTAAATTTAAGTTTAATTAATAATCGAAAGTTAAATTAATAATCGAAAGTAGAGGATTTCCACTTACTTCTTTTAATAGCTATATATGAATGCATGGCTTTCCTTGAGGTAAATTTAAGTTTAATTAATAATCGAAAGTTAAATTAATAATTGAAAGTAGAGGATTTCCACTTACTTCTTTTAATAGCTATATATGAATGCATGGCTGTCCTTGAGGTAAATTTAAGTTTAATTAATAATCGAAAGTTAAATTAATAATCGAAAGTAGAGGATTTCCACTTACTTCTTTTAATAGCTATATATGAATGCATGGCTGTCCTTGAGGTAAATTTAAGTTTAATTAATAATCGAAAGTTAAATTAATAATCGAAAGTAGAGGATTTCCACTTACTTCTTTTAATAGCTATATATGAATGCATGGCTGTCCTTGAGGTAAATTTAAGTTTAATTAATAATCGAAAGTTAAATTAATAATCGAAAGTAGAGGATTTCCACTTACTTCTTTTAATAGCTATATATGAATGCATGGCTTTCCTTGAGGTAAATTTAAGTTTAATTAATAATCGAAAGTTAAATTAATAATTGAAAGTAGAGGATTTCCACTTACTTCTTTTAATAGCTATATATGAATGCATGGCTGTCCTTGAGGTAAATTTAAGTTTAATTAATAATCGAAAGTTAAATTAATAATCGAAAGTAGAGGATTTCCACTTACTTCTTTTAATAGCTATATATGAATGCATGGCTGTCCTTGAGGTAAATTTAAGTTTAATTAATAATCGAAAGTTAAATTAATAATCGAAAGTAGAGGATTTCCACTTACTTCTTTTAATAGCTATATATGAATGCATGGCTGTCCTTGAGGTAAATTTAAGTTTAATTAATAATCGAAAGTTAAATTAATAATCGAAAGTAGAGGATTTCCACTTACTTCTTTTAATAGCTATATATGAATGCATGGCTTTCCTTGAGGTAAATTTAAGTTTAATTAATAATCGAAAGTAGAGGATTTTCACTTACTTCTTTTAATAGCTATATATGAATGCATGGCTTTCCTTGAGGTAAATTTAAGTTTAATTAATAATCGAAAGTTAAATTAATAATTGAAAGTAGAGGATTTCCACTTACTTCTTTTAATAGCTATATATGAATGCATGGCTGTCCTTGAGGTAAATTTAAGTTTAATTAATAATCGAAAGTTAAATTAATAATCGAAAGTAGAGGATTTCCAGTTACTTCTTTTAATAGCTATATATGAATGCATGGCTTTCCTTGAGGTAAATTTAAGTTTAATTAATAATCGAAAGTAGAGGATTTTCACTTACTTCTTTTAATAGCTATATATGAATGCATGGCTTTCCTTGAGGTAAATTTAAGTTTAATTAATAATCGAAAGTTAAATTAATAATTGAAAGTAGAGGATTTCCACTTACTTCTTTTAATAGCTATATATGAATGCATGGCTGTCCTTGAGGAAAATTTAAGTTTAATTAATAATCGAAAGTTAAATTAATAATCGAAAGTAGAGGATTTCCACTTACTTCTTTTAATAGCTATATATGAATGCATGGCTTTCCTTGAGGTAAATTTAAGTTTAATTAATAATCGAAAGTAGAGGATTTTCACTTACTTCTTTTAATAGCTATATATGAATGCATGGCTTTCCTTGAGGTAAATTTAAGTTTAATTAATAATCGAAAGTTAAATTAATAATTGAAAGTAGAGGATTTCCACTTACTTCTTTTAATAGCTATATATGAATGCATGGCTGTCCTTGAGGAAAATTTAAGTTTAATTAATAATCGAAAGTTAAATTAATAATCGAAAGTAGAGGATTTCCACTTACTTCTTTTAATAGCTATATATGAATGCATGGCTTTCCTTGAGGTAAATTTAAGTATTAATTAAGTAAGGTAAATTAATAATCGAAAGTAGAGGATTTTCACTTACTTCTTTTAATAGCTATATATGAATGCATGGCTTTCCTTGAGGTAAATTTAAGTTTAATTAATAATCGAAAGTTAAATTAATAATCGAAAGTAGAGGATTTCCACTTACTTCTTTTAATAGCTATATATGAATGCATGGCTTTCCTTGAGGTAAATTTAAGTTTAATTAATAATCGAAAGTAGAGGATTTTCACTTACTTCTTTTAATAGCTATATATGAATGCATGGCTTTCCTTGAGGTAAATTTAAGTTTAATTAATAATCGAAAGTTAAATTAATAATTGAAAGTAGAGGATTTCCACTTACTTCTTTTAATAGCTATATATGAATGCATGGCTGTCCTTGAGGAAAATTTAAGTTTAATTAATAATAGAAAGTTAAATTAGTAATCGAAAGTAGAGGATTTCCACTTACTTCTTTTAATAGCTATATATGAATGCATGACTGTCCTTGAGGAAAATTTATGTACTATAATCAAATACCATATTTATTTCTCAGAAAAGTAATATACAACTAATTGTACTTGACGAAATGAATCTCTAAGTCGAGATAAAAAAGATTGGATTGATTGAATGAAAAATTTTTTTTCTAATATAATTGCTAGAAACCGAATAAGATTATGTAATGTATTAGAACAAAACCAATATAGTTGACAGTTTAAAAATTCAAATTCAATAACTGAGGAATATATTAGCTTAGTGTCATAAGGCTTTCATCATATAAATCCAATTTTTAGTGCGAGTGCGACGATTAGTTTATTTTTCGGTTTACAGCCACTTTTTAAAATATGAACTAATTCAATTAGAATTCATAGATTAATGTGTATTCGAAACTACTTGAAACATCCACACACAACTGAAACTACAGATTGTTAAATTAATGACCAGAGATGAAATAAAACTAATCAGTCTAACTAATGCAAAGTTCTATCTATAAGCATAATTTATAAGAGGACATTGTAATATCACAATTGTAGAATATACCAAAGAAGTCCTAAAAAGTATTTTACTAAGAAGTTAAAAAATAATGCAAATAATGATAGAACTCATATATTGTACTCTAGAAGATACTTGAGATTTTGACAAATGGTACTGATAATTTCACACTAATTGCTGATTTACATTTCACAATACAAATGATTAGAGGTAGATCGATAGGGATACTTATCGATAGGAATCCTCGTATCTCTTGCAAATAATGGTTGGAAATTTACAATTACATCTGCACTTCATTACCTTCGAATCAAAGTGCTGGTTGTTTAGCTTTCATTTCTTCTATCATTTGGTTTATTAGAGAACTTTTTAACAAGATCATTTTTGTTGCATAAATATTCAAAATTGTTGCGAAAAACTTAAAAAAATATGATATCAATTTGGCTTAATTTCCAAAGAACCATTTTATTCTACTTCAAGTGTGCTTACAGACCGAACATTTATATGATTATGACCATTGTCTACATATCACAAAAGAAAAACTCCTAGACATCCATTCTGACGCAATATCTATTTTTTGGTGCTAAACAGCAGTTGGGATTGTTCCTGTTATTCTCCTTTCTAAAGAGCGCAGTACAACTATTAATATAAATAATATTTGGTACACTACCTTTATGACTGAATAAACATCAGTAAAAAATAAACCGTAAGATTTCTTCACATGGTAGGTTACGAGTCATAAAATACCAATTCCAAAATAAACAAACATAACTAAAATTGTATTTCTTTATTTGCTGAACTCTTTGGTTAATTTTCTCCGCTTGATTAATACACAAGCAGTCGGTGTTTTTCTAATACGTGTTTATGCTTAAAAATGGTATAAAAAGTATAAAATATAGTATATTTTAAAAAATAAATAAAGAAATTTAATAATAATTAAAATAATGTTTTGTACGAATCAATAAATAACTAAGACTTGAGTAAGATAAATTGAAGCTAATATACATATTTCGAACATTTGAGATCATTCCAAAAATTAGTTTAAATACATAAATTTTAACTTTTGAGTTATGTACACCTTTTTTCTTTAACCTGCATAGTAACATGAGAAGTGGCCACTTTTTTTGGAAAAAAATGTAATTTTATTTTATAAAGTAATGATGTGAGAAATTCAAAAGTGGGTAGAATGTCTTTATATCTGAAAACAAATAGAAATGATGAAAAACATTGGTAAGATATGACAATGTTGTATCAAATTACGAAATATGTGAATGCAGTTTCACTAAATCCCCTCTAAGACTGTACGCTTGCTGAGTTCTTGGGAACTGTTATGATTGGATATTTTAATCTGCAGAAAGAATCCATCGTGTACTGAAAGGTCTATTAACTTGTCCAAAATATGTCCCGTTGGTTGGAAGCCTAAGAAAAATATGGTAATTCAAATTCTGTACTTATCATTTCATATTGAATTGGTCTTTGCAAAGAATATGTGTAGGAGATACTGCATTATTAAATATTATAAAGCAATCCCATGTGTCTGTAGAATATTATAAGCCATGAAGTCTCAGTATGTTATCTGAAAATGCTGTAATTTACATTCAAATAATTTTCAATTATGCACATTACCGAGATGATATTTTTAATGTTTTATATCGATTCACCGAATCTCTAAAATAGCAATTTCCTGATGAATGTGATGTTACCAAAAGTGACCTTTTCTTTCCTTATGAAAACTTCAAATTGAATGAGAACTCTCAGTAAATAAAACTTGCTTCCCATTGCTTTGCCTATATCTCTCAAGGCTCAAAAGACTACCATTTTTTAATTTTGTGATATCTTGAAATATATGTAATACAAAATATTGGTCTATGTGATAATACAAATGCAAGTAAGTGTTTTTGTAAAGTATAGCTAAAAGAAATCACTGGAAAGATAACTCATTGTAAGAATGATTGGAAAGCTGTAGGAAGTGCATATTGTGATCATGTGATTTGGAGAGAGTTTGCGAGGCGGTTTCATCCAGGAAAGAGAGAGTTACGGTTGTACGGGGGTTGTCCTCTGGGGAGGCAAGATTGAACTGAACTCAACGCTTTAAACATAGGTTCTGTAACCGTAGATTGAGATTGTAAGAAGATGATACGTATATATGTGCGTCTGTTTCCAGGTGCCATTATAGCAGACTTTGTTTGTATGGGTGATAGTGCATGGCTACACTGTACTCGTGTTCTTTAGTAGCTACTGGAAAGGGAAAGTATCATTCGAAAATATTCCCCAGCTTACTTACCTGATTTAAATACCACAGAATTTCCATGAGAAGCCTCGTAATGTGGTGGTAGTGCTTTGCACTCTCAAAAGCTCAGGCCCAAAGTTTGGTCCTCACTCTGGGGAAGGTTGACTCAACCTTTTTTACCAGCAATGGGTTGATAAAACTTAGTTCTAAGCATGCTTGGAAAGTAAGAACGAGGAGGTTCACTTTGGGTTGACCACTCAATCGGTGCATATTCTTGACACTCTAGTGACTCGGTATCAGAAACAGATATGAACACAGTAATGCTTGGACCCTCGGGACTGTCGTGTTACTGAGTTTAGAACATGCATTTGAAACTCAGAGACGCCTTGAGGCGCAAAGAGATCATCCAGGAAACCTCCAGCAACTGAATCAGGTGCTGATTGAGGAATGGGCTCCCTTACATCAAGGATAGTTGGACAATCTCTTGTTTAGTGAAGAGTCTTGCAGAAGAGAGGAGACTGCATTCTATACTAAGGAATATTAATTTATTGGTTTTCTTTTTGGATTGATACTCTTGTCTAATGATACTGACCGTTTAATATAGCCTTTCTTTTTTGATATCACATTCAAAGAATTGTATTCATTTTGACAAAACTATTCTCTGATCATCATTTAGGCAAAAAACATTATTAAAGTTTTGCCCACCATGTTATATATATATATATATATATATATATATATATATATATATATATATATATATATATATATATATATATATATATATATATATATATATATATATTATATATTATATATATATATATATATATATATATATATATATATATATATATATATATATATATATATATATATATATATATATATATATATATATATATATATATATATATATATATATATATATATATGTGTGTGTGTGTGTGTGTGTGTGTGTGTGTGAGTGTGCGTGTTCTTTTTCATGAGTTTCTTCATAAGTCGTTATTCAATTCTTTACGATCAATATGTGATTTACTGAATTCGAGTAAGATTCCTTTTCCCCAAGCATTATGGTTTTATATCGATAAGTGTTTTATTATAAAATAATGGCGACATCTTTACATTGTTTGTGTATTTTTCAGTGATGTTGATTTTTATAAGAGAAATTTAGTAATTGTATGTTTTGTTTACAGATGGGGACGGAAACCAACTTTCTTATTTCTAGCTTTATTGGTGGCTGTATCTGAAATGATATCGGCTTTCAGCCCTTCCTTAATTTTGTTCCTGATTATGAGAGTTTTTATTGGGAGTACTATGTCCAGCATATATGCTCAAGGATATATTATTGGTGAGATTTTAGATTTGAAAATAAATTGAATAATATAATTTAGTAGTATTGTAATTGATATTTTTTGCTAAAAATTACTGAGTTATTTCCTATAAATATTTTATATTTGTAGATTAAAAGACAAAAATTAAAATTTCAAACATATTTTGTACAATAAACAAAAATAAAAATTATATTATATAGCATCTGTTTTTGAAACTTTATCATTTCAAAAATAGATGCTATATAATATAATTTTGAATGCCATTTCTACTTATGAGTCTCATGTCAAATTAATTCTAAGAAATAATTTAAATTATGAATTACGATAGAAAGCCACTAGATGGCATAAAGCTGAACAATCATGTGTTACATAATATGATTTTGTACTTTTGTCCTTTATCTTGCTGCTAACCACTCAAAATAAATGAAAAAGTTTATATCTACAAAGGCATAGAATCATTCAAATTGACAAATTTTTAACGCTTTTGGCGAGTAAAATGTTTTTTTTGTTTAGACATTTTAAATGTCGTAAACTTTATGTATATCAAATTTAACTTTGATGGAAAAATTTTTCCAGTTTACATACTAAATGTTGCACTGGAAATATATATTGCTTAAAATTATGTTATACGCTAATATTTGTTTTTTAAGTTAATCAATTTTGCAAATTGTCCCTTTGAATTTAGAAACTTTTTAACGATGTGTTGTTAAAGAAAAAATAATTTAATTGGTATATTTATTATGAAGAAAAAAGTCCTTCATTATATTTAGATCAGTAAATTTCACAAAGAGTACTTCTGCGCATGATAACGGTAAGTAGAACTGCATAAATCATTCGTTTATATCAACGTTTATCATTTTACGATCATACTACATTGAGATAGCCTGATTAAATTGGCAAAATGAACTAAGCCATTCAATTATAAAACAAAATATAAGCACTTGTTTATATTCCCTTTTTGTAGGTGGTCAATTTCAGTCAAGATTAAACGAAATTGGTTTTATTAATCTCATTCCTACGTTGTTCTACGTCCTACGACTCTAAGCAAATAAGTGATTGCATTCCTAAGTACTAGAGTGAGAAGTAATAATACTAAGTACTGAAGCAGAAAATGATCGGACGATAAAGTGCACTTTAAGAAAGATTGCAAGGAGGATTGATTTTGATGTTCGATAAAAATAGGATCCAATATAATTTGCCATAAATTCAATTGTTGTTTTACAAATGCAAAAATCGCAATTTTTACTACCGAACGAAAATACTCTATCATGGATTATTATCACTTTTTTCACCATAAAGTGATTGTTTTTTTAGTTTCATGATTGTGATTACGATCCTTTATTACTATTCTCATTGGTTTAAAAATATCCATGACGTCAGATACCGTTTCATCTGCGTCACATCGTATTGAGACGGCGTTGCATATCCGGCTTGTAGACGAATTTGTTGCCTGCTTTTAAATCACATTCTTGAAGAGGCAGCAAACAAGGCGAAGTTCATCATTGAATATCTGAGGTCGTTGCCGATGAGAAAAAACTCATTCATGATTTTAACTTGTAATAAAAAAAACTTTTTTTGTTATAGTTTTTTTTTTTTTTGTTTGTAAAAGTTTTCAAAATCTTTAAAATTACCTGTTGTTCTAAATAATTAGTTTTCAAATCTTAAGCGATAGTTGCCAAAATTGAATGCGTTGAATATAAAATAGAAGAAAGAGCAAAGTGAAAAAGACAAAATAAAACATCCGCTTTATGTTTAATTTAAATTGGGGAGGATGATTTAAAAGTTTTTTTCTTCATTTTGTACATTATATTTTATTTATTTATTTTTACTTTTTAACGAATGTTTTATTGTTTCTTAGACTAAATCAATAATCTATAATTTCATGATTGACTTTCCTACTCATATCATGTTTAGTTTACATTATCGGTTTTTAATTCCTAAAATAGACGCGCTACGACCAAAGAATCTTATCAAATTGTGCTTAGTTATTTTACAATTTCTAAAAACCATAAATTGATGTTTTATATGTATGAAACATTATGTAAAAACCTCTTTGTTGTAAGTATGGATTTCTCGTCAAATGTAGAGTCTTTTGTTTAGATTATCCTGTTGCCATTTTAAGTTTTTGTTATTTTTTCAGATTTTTTAGTTGCCAGATTTGGTTTTTTACATCATATTTACGTCATGTATATGGTTCTTTTCAGTGGCAACAGCATTTGAAGTTTTCGTTTTACTTTTAATTCGAACTTTTTGTTCTACGTTTGTTGTTGTGTTTCGTTTTCGCCAGCGTCCAAACATCATGAACTGTTCTTTTTTCTAATTTCTATTTATTTATTTATTATTTATCTTTTTTGTTTTGTTTATTTATAATATATTTTTCTTATATATGTATTTTTACCAATTTCTTTTGGTTCATTTATTATTATCTTTTTCTTATATATTGTAAATTTATTATTATATTTTCTAATATATTTTTCCATAATATCACCAAGCATATTCGGCATGTGAGCTTGACGGCATATCAAGTAAGTCATTGTTATTTACTTATCGCTTTTACAGGTTGTTTTGAATAGAAGGCAAACCCAACAAAAGTAATACTTTTTTAGATTTTGTATACTATTATGTGACTTAAAATGTTCTAAAATGCGTATTTTTGGAACTTAGCGAAAATTTTCGGGTTAAAAAACATGCGATTAACTTGGTCGCAATGGTCGCGAATGGGGGATTAGGGATATCCCACTAGTTCCACCTCTTTTATCTCTATTTATATCTATTTAAAATCCTTAGTCCTAAATAAATTTTGCATTTATATAAATACAAATTTTGAGAAGTGTATAGATGTGCACAATTTGTGATCGATTTCAAGGTTTTTCATGAAAATAATTTTTTTTAACAGTTTTGGAATTAGTTCGTCCAACGCTGAGGTCCAGAATTAATGCAGTCGTCGTCAACTGTTGGACTGTGGGAACCAGCTTATTGGCCTTGACAGCGTACTTCACCAGGAGCTACGTTTACCTGAGCATCACCATCTCTGTCGGGACAGCTTGTCTTCTGCTGTACACCAAGTAAGCTCGCCTCCTATTGACCTCTGGTTTTAAATCACTAATACAGGACAATGCATGTATATTACCTATTAAGACATCATTGCGTAAACATAGCCTATAAGTGAACTGTATTTCTTTTAATCTTGTTCTGTTGTGTTGTTGTTGTTGTTACTTATGACACTTGAACAAGCCATGCTGTGGCTATGCGAATTGAAGTCAATAGAGAGCGTCTTTCGTTTAACCAGAACACCACGAATGTGAAAGAATGACTTTGAATTAACTCCTACGATAGATGGCACCACCAGAGGATCCACCTCCTCAAATTTGACATTAATCTGAAGGTTGAAGAAATTTTCTCCAGACTATTACACCCATGGTAACTGCTCAACGACCGACCGACCACAGGACTTTCAATTTCACAGATTTAAAGAGCAAGTATATCGCATGTACTCGGTGGGTCTTTGGCGGCATTGGGAATCGAACACCACCCTTCCGGTTGGAAAGCCGATACCTTAACCACTAGGCTATAACAGCCCCAATTTTGTTCTAAAATGCACATACCTTCAACAAGAAAAATATAAATATGCTATTAATGAGACACTTGTTTCTCACGCAGTAAAAATAATGATCATATAATAGTTAAATGATTCTATTTAAAAGAACTGACTGTTCATGAGGTTTTTTTTTCAATTTTAGTGCCTGAAATCTGAAAAAATTCAAAGTTCTCCAACATTAAATAACATAAAGATTTTTGAGATTCACAAGAAATAGATAGAGTTGTCATTATATTATTTGAGACGAAAACCGAAAACCAAAAATATGTAGGTATAGCCGATGTTAATTGAATTTTGAGAATCGATTGTTGTTAAGTATTGTCGATTTTAGTGTTAAATTTTAACTATTCATAAATTCCATCAATAATTAAAATAGGATAAATTTGTTAATCAAATGATAAAAGTTGTTAATTTCATTGCAAAAATTTATACAATTTCTTAACAGACATGAAACTCGGTGGCACAACAACTTCACAGTTGATGCATCTTTCATCACATGAGTTAAAATCACATAAAATATTTCATTAAAAACTTTCGGCATTTGTGGTTTGGTACATTTTATGTCCACCAGTGCCAAATTTCTCAATAAATCTCTCATTCAAATATCTTTGCACACGATCGTGTACTCGGATAACAACCACCGATAATAAATTTGCTTAAAATTTCTAAAGCATGAAATAAAGCTTAAAATACTATGCAATCAGGAATATATGATTCACTCATATTCTCACTTCATAATGGTGGATCATTTACATGACAAATAGATTTCTCGTTTGACCAACATGAAAGTTTTAACCATGACCAAAAATAAATGCCAGTTCCATTTGTGCAAATTATATAAACCTTATCCAACAATTAAGTACTTTACTACAACAGTTTAAGAATCTTGAAGGAATTAAATGCACTTTGAATTCACAAAGAATCTGGAAACAGAATGCTTTATTTCGATGACCCGAATACACAGAATGAAATAACAACAGAATACAACAACTAGATGATTCTGTATTACACGAATGGCTTATAGGATGGCTTTACTTATACCTCCAATAAATACTTCTTTGACAAGAGAATTAAAAATAAATTGATATCTCATCAACTGTTCTACAAGCCAATTTACAATCGATTAAGTCTTCAGATATCATGAATTGCATTAAAATTATTTAGTGGATAACGGGAAATGAAATCCAAAGAAAACAGGAAAAATCACACCCTTCTTTAACATTTTAAATTAAGAAATGGTGGGTGAAGAAACGATATAATTCGGTATTCTTAAGACGACTCAGTCTCTCAATTTTCTTTTTATTTTTAAATTGTCTTTGAGAAATATAAAGGTGTTTTAAAATGGTGCTCCACAATTTTCCAGAAGAAAACTGCCACTTAGATCACTCAATACAATAGGACAGTTTTTTAGCATGGTAGCAAATACTTAAACACAAAGCCTTGGTTATCAAATCAATTAAAAAGGAAAACAAAATAGGAAAAAATAGTTTTTTGTTTCGAAAAGAAAACTACTGTTATTTGGTTTTCTAAATAGAATAGGATATATATATATATATATATATATATATATATATATATATATATATATATATATATATATATATATATATATATATATATATATATATATATATATATATATATATATATATATATATATATATATATATATATATATATATATATATATATATATATATATATATATATATATATATATATATATATATATATATATATATATATATATATATATATATATATATATATATATATATATATATATATATATATATATATATATATATATATATATATATATATATATATATATATATATATATATATAGTTGTGGGGAACTTTATACAACATACTTTTTCAGGGGTGCCTATCAAATCCGATTTAGAAGAAGAATCCAGCTGTGCATAAACATGCACAGAAAATAGTAAAGTTTTTCTATTTTGAAAAGAAAACTACCATTTGCAAAATGCTTTAGCAAAAGTGCTTTGACTTTCAAATTCAATAAGATGAAGAAGGAGAACAGAATAAAGGAATATAAACAAATATCTAAAATAGGAAAATGTAGTTCTTCTATTTTGGGGCTTCATAATTTATGAAGGAGGAATCAATCAGAGTATCCCAAAGACCTGACCTGCAATCCCCAGAAACATCAGTTCATATTTAAGAAATTAAGACCTCAACATATTTCGCGTACCTTAGCCGCAATTAGCAAACACGACGGATCATAGACTGGGTCTTGAATACCATTCACACGATTGGTAACGACGCCCTAACCAATTATACCTCCGCGGCCATCACCCTTACAATTAAAAGACTCTCTATTTAGTTTGAGCCATTATTCGAGGAAAGATTACCAAATTCAATATATTTGAAAACCAGCCAGCTTCTCTGCATTGAGCTTATTAATAAATCACCTTTTTGTTGTAAATTGCTTTGAATTCGGAATATAGTGCTGAATGTCTTAGAGGATATTTATACGGAACTGACATGTAAAGTCCACTAAAAACAATACATAATTTGCTGCGTAAATGCAGAAATAATGCATCAGATGAATTGAGCATTTAAGATATTTTTTGAAAATTGCAGAATGCTTCCCGAATCTCCAAGCTGGTTGATTTCTCAAGAAAGGTATGAGGAGGCTGCTGAGGTTTTGAAAAATATTAGCAAAATGAATGGCAGAATTCCACCGAATGAACTTTTGTCCAATATTCAGGTAAATTCTTAATATTCCTGTTCAATTAGAAATTTTAACGGATTAAAAATGCGGAAGCTATTTTTATTTACACATTTTTCCAACCTATGTTAACTACAAATAATAAACTTTGTTACAATTACTTTCCGTTAATTTCATTGAATTAAATCTTTATTTTAGATTGACTTATTGTATTTGGATTTAAAATGAACTGAAATTTTATTCCTTTTAGAATTTTTTAATTACTTATCACTAAAAATGCTTAAAATTCATTTAAAATATACATTAAGCTAGTGATAAAAATACTCTTGGTAAAAAGCAAAGGTGTTAATATTTTAACATAACTTTTTTCCATAAATCTCAAAATATTGTAAAAAGTATCAATAAATGTATTATTACGTGTCGAGATAAATCTGTAAAGACTATTGAAAATATTAAATTTTATTTAATAAATTTATAGAAAATTCAAATAACATAGCTAGTTAAATTTTATTTCTACATAAATAAACCATATACTAAACCAATAAAAATGAAATGTAAAAATTATATACAATATTAAGAATTTTATTTTTAGTACTACTTATAAAATGGAATAATTACTGTATAATCTGTATATTACCTTGTGGCACAATTCTTTAAATTTTTATACTAATGCAAAAATGTACTTTAGCTTTTATATCAATCATAATTTCAAAGTTACTCATTCATTTTTATGTTAATTTCTATTTTTAAATTGAAAAAAGTAATTAAATTTATAATTGTAATTATTAATTGGAACAAAGTGGCGTTTCTTAATATGTGTGAGAACACAAAGAAGCAAATTTATATTAAAGAATGTCACCTAAACAATAATATTAATTGGCGTGTTTGTTACATAAGCACTTGAATTTGAAACAGCGATTGAATTTAAAAATTATGAGTTCCACTTTAAATTTTTAATCTGTTTAATAAATCAGTAATATGCTCCCTATTTTGAAAATATTTAAATTCTTGCTGTTTATATTTTTCAATTCCTATTATTAGTTAACACTCATTATATATACCTCATTCAAATTTTCAATCGTTAATGAAATACGCTTTATTCATCTATTCAAGTTCAAATACATTTATTTAAACTTGTAATAGATAACATTTAATATCAATTCAGTTTTATCAAATGTTAATTTTTCTATTTAATTTAATTAATTAATTTTATTTTTATATGGGAGAAAAACGAATATTTTTCTTTCTTGAAGTAAAGTAAGAATTGGCTGTAAATATGTTAACAGAAAATTTTTTCTTTGTTAAATCAAATAGGAATTGACTTAAGAAGAATTTTTTTACTTGTTTATAAAATAATGGATATATTTCTATAAGACATCAAAAATTAACACAACACTTGATAAATTATTTCACGTTGACTTTTTTAGTGGCTCCATCTGTTGTCGCCATCACAACATTAGATTCTTTTCAATTAAATAGAGCAAAATCACTTCTTTCGTGATTAAAAAATATTAGATTTTTATAAATTATATAAAAACAGTTTATGCATTTAGTAAATATTAATATACAAAAATGATTCTATTAAAATTAAATAAAGTGTAATTAAAATCAAGAAATTATGTAGACATTAAATATATCGCATGATTTTTATTTTGAATCATTCTTTATTATTACTCTTGCAGTTAGAAAATTTATGAATTTTATTTGCTAGTATCTGAAGATACAATTTGCTTACATGAAAAATTCTTGTTGAACATCATTATTACATAAAATGAAATTCCTTACGCAGTAAGTCACTGGTATTTTTACAATTGTCGTCTTAATTATATTCTGCCAGCATGTGATTATACACTCCAAATGACTGCAACACATAGGATTGAACTTAATGTATCTAACTAAGAATTCTGTGAATTTTACTTACTTGCGTGTAAAGAAATAATTTGTGCTAATATGATAAATTCTTGTGAAACATTACATTAACAAATAGTTCAACTTCTTAAAGTAATCGTTTTATCGTTTATAACCATAGCGCAGCGTATAAATGATTGTTCCATGAAATTAAAAAACAATTAAGGCTTAGATTTAATATTCTTTAATAGGAAGTTTATGAATTATTTTATTTACTAGTGCTTAAAAATTAATCTGCTTATATGAATAATCTTTGTCTTATATATATATATATATATATATATATATATATATATATATATATATATATATATATATATATATATATATATATATATATATATATATATATAAATATATATATATATATATACAGGTAACCCTCCTATAACACGGTATCTTATAGCACGGTTTCGCTATAACACGATTCGTAAATTGCGGGAAAATTCCTACAACACGTCATCCTATAACACGGTTTTGTTCCAATGTTAGAGCTTGTTATCGGTCGGCGGAAACATGTTCACTCCTTACTTCTTTTCTAGGTTAGCGGCGATTTAAGTGGATTTTAGACGCAACAGATTCGGAATCAATTAGAGTAATGGAAGCTTGGAAGAAATTTTCAATCAAGCACTGTATCGAAATCATATCTTTGTCGCTGAAAGAAATAAAAACATCAACCTTAAATGCGTGTTGGAAGAAGATATGGCCCTCTTCAGTTGAAACAGAAAACATGCGTGAAATATCAGAAAACAAAATTGGTGCCATATAAAAAGTCGCTAAATCAATCGGAGGCAAAGGTTTTGTGGATATGGCTACTGAAGACATTCAAGAATTATTAGTGGAAGAAGAAGTTGACGAAGCGGATTTGATGGAAATGGCATCCCTGGATGCAAATCAAATAGATTTTGAGGACGCTAGCTCTGATGAAGGTTGTGCAGTTAAGAATTTAACATTAAAAGAATTACAAGAAGGCCTATGCTCAGCGGAAAATATCGAGTCATTTTTCTTGAAAACAGATCCTTCCACGGAAAGAAGTCGAAAATTCAAAAGGGAGTTGCAAAACTGTTTAACTCCATACCGCGAAATTTACAATGACCTAGCAAGAACTAGTCAGCAAAGTTCGATTACAGGTTTTTTTATGAGGGGAAAGCATACAAAAACTTAAAATAGCGAAAAAAGTTCTGAAAGTGAAGGCGATATCGTTCCACCCAAAAAACGTTCTCGGTTGATTGTACTGAGCAGTGACGACGAATAAATTCATTTAATTAGGGTTGCGTTAGATTAAAATATTTTTTTCTGACTTTGTGTTGGATATACATTTATTATTTAATAAAAATTAAGTTGTTTATGTCGAGTTAAAAAAAATATTTGTTTTTAATAAGTTTTTGGATCTCATACAACACGATTTCACACAACACATATATATAATATATATTTATATAATATATATATATATATATATATATATATATATATATATATATATATATATATATATATATATATATATATATATATATATATACAGCCATTATGTGATAATTCGCAGTCATTAAAATACAAGATGAGAGTTGATGTTCTTACAGTCAGGAATTTCAGAATGCCTTTCCCTAGGACTTAAAAAATAATTTGTTAATATGAGAAATTATTTTTTGAACTTTAATTTAGTATGGAATTACATTTCTTTAGCAACAAATCGCTAACAATTTATCAATAACTATTGTATAACTGTACTCTGCTGCTATAAATATTCGAAGTATTGAAACACATGCTCGAAATAAAGATATTAAAATTTATATTATATTTGTTAAGACATTAGGAAATCCGAAATGAAATGCATTTTTAAAAACGAACAAAAATGATTATAAAAGTTTCAGTTAAAATATTCTGGCATGAAATGTACGAAAATATTACATAACATGATATTTTATATTTTTCTCACTACGGTTTGGTTTGCAGTAGATTCTGATGATTTAAAGCGATATCTAAAAATCAAAATATGTATTCCACTAATAAATGTTTCATGCAAGATAGATATTTAATTTGTGAATAGATTTATGTAGAGCAAGTTCATTTTTGTAGTTTTAATGAAGTTCAATTTTCTTTTAAATGAGCTTTCATATAAAAATTGTATTATTTAATAAAATCCCTACAAAGTACGCAAAAAATTCGTTTTAAGCATTATATATTTTAGACTCCAGTTTAACATTTTAACACATTTTTGTAAATAAAGATAAATTATTTGTTATTTATTTAAACTACAAACAGAGCAATAAAGAAGCCCTGCCCCTATCCAGACTTTTTACGAAATCTCTGCAAAATTTTTTAATAAGATTAAATTTCAAATCCCTCGAATAAAAGAATGGTGCATATGAACTTGTCCTGGTGGTAATCTAGACCTCACTTGCAATCGAAAAGATCCAACTACTCTTTCCAGATTTGCCAGTGGTAACTTAAAGAGGCTTTGCTTCTATAGTTAGAAGATTTAGAATAATAGGTGTCAGAAGATTTATCGAACAAGCAACAAGTGCGCTTCAGAAAATGCTTGGAACACATTTCGGACTGTCTTCAATTCTCTTGCTACGACTTAATTAGAAGTCCTTTAATGTTTTTGGACTTTTTGAGGTTTAGTAATCTCACTGACCTTGTTTAACAGTCGCTAGACGCGAAGTAAAAGAAACAGCAACAAATTAAAAAGAAATATTTGTTAATCGAATTGAATGCCTAAAATTTGATGATATATATCATGAACAAGATTAGAGCGTCTTTCGGGTTATTTCAGCTCTAGGCGTTGTGTCTCTAAAATATCAAAAGGATCTTAATAATTTCAGATAATTACAGCCATTACCTACAAAACTACTAAGTAAAATAACATTTTTAACAGTTTATTTGCTTAATATTTTTTTAAACATCGTTTGAAGGTTTTGTTCATTATATAAATAAGCTAAATTATAATTAAATAAATAAAAAATCGAATTGTAATAGCAATAAAAAGAAAAAATTCAGACAAAAATTTGATCATCTTTTTAATAGCAACTAAACTAAGTATTTCATAAAAGTGTAGATTATAGCGGGATAATCTTTCCAGTTTTTTGCGACACGATGTCGCACGCGCGTCAGTGTCGCGGCAAAAGGTTTCCGTGTTGCATGGGCATCATTTCACTTCACTCACGTCTTGATGTTACCGGTGCAATCTCGCAACTCCTCTTATCTTTGATAACAAGTGGTTTCACAATTTGCCAGTTAGATTTGGAAGTTATCTGTGCATGTCAAAGATGTTGGAAGCTTTCTGTGAGTGTGTAAAAAGTATTGAAAAGATAAGTAGGAGAAGTTCTAGTGAAAGTAATGAAAAGTTTCTCTTTCTCATTTCAAAGTGAGGTCAGTTCATTGCATGAATTTCGTTTTAAATGTCTTATCTCGTACAGCGATGCGTTTAGGATTCGATGCCGAAATGCCGCATTGCTTGCGGGGATTTTTTATCATAACAATTCGCGTGAGATATTTAAGTGAAACATCAGAAATAGAACGACAAATTATTTAAGAAATTTTTATAAAAATGGAGACAAAAATTGTATTATTTTAGAAAATAAATTAAACATTTGATGATATAATAAATTAATTAGAATATCTATTTTGCATATTTTACTTTTTTCACTTTTGTATAACTTAGGCTATCAAAAATAATTAAATGATTTATTTACCTAAAATAAAACATCTGAAATATACAGTCCAAAGAGACTACTGAAAACAAAAATATCAATAACAAATTATAGAAATAATATTTTTTAAACAATATATAGCGTGTTCTGTAGCCAGTTAAAGTTAAACAATATGTAACGTATTCTGTAGTCAGTTATAATTAAACAATATATAGTCTGTTCTATAGCCAGTTAAAATTAAGCAATATGTAGCCTGTTCTGTTAAAATTAAATATAAATCCTGTTCTGTAGTCAATTAAAATTAAACAATATATATAGCCTGTTCTATAGCCAATTTAAATTAAACACTATATAGCCTGTTCTGTAGCCAGTTAAAATGAAACAATATGTAGCCTGTTCTGTAGCCAGTTAAAATGAAACAATATATAGCCAGTTCTGCAGTCAGCTAAAATTAAATAATATGTAGCCTGTTTTGTAACCAGTTAAAATTAAACAATATATATATATATATATATATATATATATATATATATATATATATATATATATATATATATATATATATATATATATATATATATATATATATATATATTAAGCTATT
>JAJQOW010001106.1:0-10000 GCA_037975125.1 Latrodectus hesperus
TTATTAAATTTAAATTTTCTTACATTTTTTGTTCTAAATATTCTGGGCCCACCAGGAATAAGAAAAGTGTTCACATTTGATCTCAACTTTTCTTTCTTGCTATTTAAGTTTCAGTGTTGATACATAATGTTATTTAAAAAATGAACTGATTTAATAAGACTTACTTCGTCACTTTCATTCTCGGTCTTTTTACAAATGCTTTTGTCCAAACTGCACCACAAACTTTGCCTCACTCTGAAAACCCAAAAAGAAAAAGTATTATATTTGTAAATTCGTGCAGTTATTTTAAGAATGCAAATTAGAAAGGAAACTATGTAAAAGTATGTCTTGCTATCTAACTTAACACATTTTCCTGTAATAAACAGCCTGCGCATTTATTTTGTTTAAAATAAAAAAACACGAAGTCAAAGAGTTTACATAGTTATATTTTTAATTATTTTGTATAAAATATATTAAATATAGCTATGAACTTTGTCTGAATTCAATTTTGATCAAAGTTATGAATTTGAATTGAAAGTAATATATTTATATTATGTAAATGAGAGATGCATAAAATTATTATGCTGTAGAATATATTACAAAATTATAAATATTGCTGTTAAATTACTGAATGTGAACACAAAAACGAATATTCGATTACGCGAATATTTACCGTGTAATGTGATTATTTCTTATAAAATATGGGACAAGTTTTCCTATGCATTGTTAGCGCTTCTTACATTTTTAACATTTTACATTTTTTATAGACTCTCAGGCCACCATCAGGTCTCTCTCCTCAATTGCTCCTAACAGTATTAGGTCTGTTTATCACTGCCACTGTTTATCACTATCAATAGACTCTCAGGCCACCATCAGGTCTCTCTCTTCAATTGCTCCTAGCAGTATTGGGTCTGTTTATCACTGCCATTGTTTATCACTATCAATAGACTCTCAGGCCACCATCAGGTCTCTCTCTTCAATTGCTCCTAGCAGTATTAGGTCTGTTTATCACTGCCACTGTTTATCACTATCAATAGACTCTCAGGCCACCATCAGGTCTCTCTCTTCAATTGCTCCTAGCAGTATTAGGTCTGTTTATCACTGCCACTGTTTATCACTATCAATAGACTCTCAGGCCACCATCAGGTCTCTCTCTTCAATTGCTCCTAGCAGTATTAGGTCTGTTTATCACTGCCACTGTTTATCACTATCAATAGACTCTCAGGCCACCATCAGGTCTCTCTCTTCAATTGCTCCTAGCAGTATTGGGTCTGTTTATCTCTGTCAAATGGCAATTAGTTCTCTACTAGAATAGGGACGTCAAATTGTGCTGCAATGGATGCCCAGCCACTGTGGTATCGCGGGAAATGACGCAGCAGATAAATTGGCAAAGGCTGACTCAGAGCTACAACAGCCTTCTCCAGCCTTGGAGTACCATACTGTTAAAAGGCTTATTAAGTCAAATATAGCCTCCTATCGTAGAAATGTTTACAAGATGTGCATAAAGGGGAAAGCATGGGCTTCCTTACTAACAAAGCCTATTCCGTGTAACCTCCACAGAGCTGTGGGAGTAACAAATTTTCGCCTTAAAACTGGGCTTGATTATCTGCAAAAACACCTTCACCGTTTGGGTTTGAAGGACTCTCCGCCCTTTTTGTGGACTAGAGGACATGACTGGTGACCACCTTTACACTTGCTCTGGACTTTCGGACGTCGCAGTTAGAAATTCTGAGGAAGATGACTTTTCATTCACCTCAAGATTGTATTGGCCTGCCCGTCAGAGACTGATGGTTGAAAAACCAAGGTCGGGCGTAGGATAAAATAAAAAATAAAAAAATAACATTTTAAACTGTATAGTGTGTTATAAGTTTTATGTCCCCATTTCATGGTCCTGAAAAAGAAGTATAAAGCTGCAATAGATTTATTTTTCAAACGATTTAAAAAAGAAATAATATGCATGACAATTGTTCAATAACATTTTTATTTGTTCTCAATAATTTTTTTTGTTTATATTAAATCTTTCTCTTTGGAAAATATTTTACTATTTCAAGAAAATAGAGGCAATTTTCCAAAGGGAAATGAACTTAATGATTTGTTTAACTTTTTTTTATCCTTTTCTATATCTTAATTTTTTTGAAACATTTTCTTAAAAATCGGATATTTTATAAAATTTGTAGTTCATCAAAAATATGAATATTTTA
This sequence comes from Latrodectus hesperus, assembly GCA_037975125.1. Classification (NCBI taxonomy): domain Eukaryota; kingdom Metazoa; phylum Arthropoda; class Arachnida; order Araneae; family Theridiidae; genus Latrodectus; species Latrodectus hesperus. The sequence goes on from JAJQOW010001106.1 coordinate 2,181, forward strand.
TTCATTAAGTATTGCAATCTTCCATAATATTCCGACCTAATTCATCAAATATAGTCTTTCGAAACAATTGTGTAAACTTAATTTTATTTCCTTTTCTCATACTTTTTTTTATTTCATTCAAATTGATGAGTTTTGGTTAATGCTGCCATCTATCGATAGAGAGAGGAGTAATTTTTATTTTGTAAAAACCTTTTTTTTTTTTCGAAAGTTTTAATAAATTTCACTAAAATTATTCAGAAAATATTTCTTAAATAAGCCATCGTTTATCAGCAATAAAGATTGAAATTCAATAGAATGTAATTATCTTCAAATCCAATACATAATTTTAACTAAAATTATTTTTATAACATTTAAATATTAATTTCTAATATGAGCACAAATAAACAATACTTTGATTATTTAAATAAAAAAACTGAAAATGAATAAAGTTAAGATTCTTTAAACAAGTAAAGACTAAAAAAGTCAATAAATTTAAGATACGAAAATCAAAGGAACAAGTTCAGTATCCCCATACATTGGCGAACGCGGCGAATTTTTTGTCGCCAAGCTAGGCGCGGGTTTATCAACACGGGAAATTTCCCGAAGTTCGATCGAAAAATAAGCATTTCAGAAAATTTAAAAAGGGAAATAAATATAAATAATGAAATTTTAAAAAGGGAAATAAATATAAATGGACTTACTTAATATGAAGTTAAGCTGACATGCCGATTGGTATATTTATTTCGACGGTACATTTATTCGTTTGTCACCAGTGTCACCATTATAAAATTTTACAAAAAAAAGCATGCAAAAAAAATTTTTTTTCTAAATATATAAATTTTAAAAAAGCATGCAAAAACTATTTTTTCAAATATATACATTTTTTAAAATTAAAAAAAGAAAACATGAAAAAAAAATTTTTTTTTAAATAAATACACTTTTTAAGTAAATAAAAATGAAACACGAATACAATAAAAAATACATGTCAGCAATAGAATTTAAATAAAATAATCACACCTTCTCCGAAATTTGGTACTTATCCCAATTAATTCCCGAAACGATTTCAATAAGTTTATTAAAACAATCATCATTTGCAGCTATACAAGCTTTATGAAACATATACATTGCAAGGTAAAATTTAAAATCTGTCTTACGATTGTACGTAGGTAAAGAAGCTTTTACATGCCTCCAGGTACTTTCAATTATATTCGTGTGACATTCTGATTCGGGATCAACAAATGTCAACTTATATGGTTGACTTTTAAATGATCAAATCCCTCCTCAGTCAAGCAATCATAGCTCTTCCAACAGTCGGAATACACGGAAGTTTCTGGCAAAATCCAATCTTTAATAATTTGTATTAATGTTTCCTGTGTTTTATTGTGAACGGCAACTAAAAAAACTTTTCCGGAATCCCTCTCAACCCCCCCCTCCCCAAAAAAAACCCACTGACCGTCAACCTTATGCCCCTTATTGTACTTTCGCTTGCCAAATTTGGACTCATCTATTTCAACAATTTTACCCTTCCCCCCATTTTTTCTCATGAAAGTTCAATGTAATCTAAAATAGTTTCATTAATAAATTGCCTCCAATCGGCCAAGGTCGCTTTTGTGAATGAATACTCCTCAATAATGTGTTCCGTTTTACATCCCCGCAAAATTTCATAGGTAATAAATAAAATTTCAAACAATTTTAGTTTCAATTTTGAAAACCACGAACCATGTATAATGGATTTTTCAGTATTGCATCGCTTTCCATCTATACTTTTTTTACATACAAAAGAAAAATCCTCTGAATAACCTTTTTTTGGTGTGATCTTCATTTCAGATCCACATTTTCTACATTTCGCGCGACTTTTAGTAATCCTATTTCCGTTAAAAAGTCTATTAATAATTTGGAATCCTGAGCAATTTAAATTAAAAAAATTCTATTAACAATTGCGGGTTTTCCAACTGTTGGTCTAGAGCTGGAAAAAGTAAAAAATCCATCATTATTATTTTTAATTTTTGCTAAAATAATTTGATATTTTTCAACAACATTTTAAACATGAGACATTTTGTAATTATAACAATAAATAAACAAAAATATGATAATAAATTAAGAAAACGAAATAAGGAAAAAAGAAAATTTAACGATTTTAAATATATGAAAGAAAATATATCAATAAGTAAAAAATATATATTATAAAACCAAATAAAAATAAATAATGTAAAAGAAATAGTAAAAAAGAAAAATTTACGATGTTTGGACACTGGCGACAACGAAACACAACTGAGGGAAATCCACTAATTGAATTGCAGCAACAACAGCCAACAAAAGTAAAATGACTACCAATTAACACGTAGAACAAATAGCAAAGAAAGTTCTCGAAGTTAAACTAAAAAAGCTATTGCCATTGAAAAAAAGCACATATATCACGTAATAATTATGTAAAACACGAGAAAAACGAAATCTGGCAACCAAAAAATAAAAATAGTAACAAAAACTAAATTTGGCAACACTACAATAAAAACAAAAACTGAAATCGGCAGCACTACAATGAAAACAACGGTTTCCAGATTTGGCGAGAAATCATATGTATGGGGATACTGAACTAGTACCAAATCAAAATTAAATTATTAAGAATACTGCCGAAAAATCATAAATCATTTTTAGAAAAAAATATTCGTTAAAAATAATTTAAAAAGCTTAAATTAAATTTAAATATGAGATATAAAGATAAATAAAAGAGATAAACGATGATCATAAACTGCAATGGGCATCAAAATTCTTTAAATGTTTAAAAATGTAAGAGTTTTTGCATAATTGTGATAAAAATATAGAAAGGTGGTATCACTTAAGAAAACAATGATATTTAAATTGTTTAAAAATTAAATTCATAATGTATTATTTGGAAAAATAAATTCAAAATAAATTAGACAATATAATAAGAGCTTTGTTATGTTTTATTTTTTCCCTTTATAGATTTGTCCACAACATATTTTAAACATATTACTTAAGCTAATGATAAACTAATTTATATTATTTGATGCGAGGATATAATACGAGTATTTTAAAGTATATAACATTTTAATTCTTTTTCAAATTTCTAATGTTTATAGTAACTTTTGCTAAAGGGTTTTTCAAATTATAGATTTGAATTAATCTGAAATTATTGAACTGAATAACCACATTTTAATTTTGAAATGTTATTTAATAACATGACATATGCACTCATTTTTGTTCGGATAATATTTTCTTCCTCATTTAAAAATTTCTAACTTTAAAAATTAATCTATTTAAGATTCAAAAGTCAAGTTTAAATTATTAAAAGCACTTCCGAAAAATAATAATTCATTTTTAGAGAAAAATAATCATTGTAAATAATTTAAATAGCATAACTTAAATTTAATACATGGGCAATAAAGAGAAATAAAATGGATAAATAATGATCATAAAAACAATTATTTTTTAAGCTATAATGGGCGTCAAAGTTCTTTTAATGATTAAAAATGTAAGTTTTTTAATTATTAAAAGAATAGTATAAAAGAAAATCTAAAATAATAATAACAATAACTACATATATAGATGATTTAATATGAAAAGATATGAAAGTGTTTTTATCCAAGAAGTAAATACTCTAAGAAAACGAATAAAACAAAGATTTTTTTAATGTAAACATGAATTTTTTCATTTAGTCTTTTTTCATCAAATGACATTCCAAGTAGTTAGTAATTCATGATTTATTAAATACATAGCATATGCATTTAATATCGAACAAGCATCTAGAACTTTCCAAGAAAGGACAATTGAGCTTTCTAAAAATATTTCCCAGAGAGAACTTGGCCGAAGGCTCTTTCCAAATCCCTGACCTGGCAGGTGGGTGCAAAAACTATGTAAGGGGCCCGTGCAAAGGGATCTTCGCATTCTTCTCAACCGAAATTTTCGGCAGGGCGTGACCTTCGAGAAATACTCTGGAATATCATAGGCAGGGACGCTTATCTGGGGGAAAAGGACATTGACTTCTTACGTCTAGAGGGCATTCGAAGGTGATCAAACAAGAGCTTCTTTACTGCTACAGATTCTTGTTCTAAATTTTACTCCATGACAGACAGGAAGTCGAATTTATGAGAGAACTGTTAAAACGAAATCGTTTGTTGAAATTTTATGTGATTGCCAAAAGAACTTCATAATTTAGAATTTATTCTAAATAAATGCAGGATACTTCTTTCTAATGAAGCAATAACTTTATCATGTAAAGAAATTATTACAGATTTCAATAAAGTGTATAATTAAATGATAAAAATACAATTACACTGATATCAATTACTTATGTCATGTATCTTTACACACGAAGAGAAGATATATAATAACAGATTTAAAAGAAATGCTGCAAGATATTTTAACTCTTCAAAATGCACATAAAAATACTGCAAAATGTTTGACGCTTAAGAATTCTTTTTCATTTCTTTAAAGCTATTAAGTTATTCTTTAAAGCTATTAAGCTATTATTGAAAATATATTAAATCAAAATTATAATGTCAAATCATTATTTAAATAATATAGTTAACATCTTTTTACTATTTATTAAAATCTTATTTAAAACTAAAATTATAAATTCTTATTTATAAAACTTATTTATAAAAAATTTATCTTATTTATGAAAAAAAAATCAAGACTTGAACTTTATTAAAATATGTTGTTAATTACTGATACCTTTAAATTTTTAATGTATTCTAAAATGTAAATTAAAATGGTTGGAAATTTTAGATTAAGTCAATAGAACAAGACATTTTATTTGGTGGGGAAAAAGTCTGTTCATCTATTTATTAATAAAACGGTATCATTCGTTACTGCATAAAGCGCTATTTTTTTTTTTTTTAAATTTTGGGATATTCGCAAAAACTTATTAAATGCAAAGAAAATTATATAAAAAATTAATAAAATTAACAATATATATAATTATTATTAAATATATATATATATATATATATATATATATATATATATTTTAATAAAATTATATATTATATTATTTATACTATACACATCTCTGAAAACAAAAATTTAGTTTTTAAATTTTCGCTTGCTTTATTTTGCTTTATTTTATTTATCGATTTACAGTATTTATTACAGTACAGTATTATTTTATTTACAGTATTTTGGAGGACAGTTTAGTGATAAAGTGTTCCATGTGTTAATTTATTACTGATTTCTACTAATAGTGCAATTCATGTATATAGCAATAGTAACAAATTAGAACCTCTAGTTTGAATAGTTAATTTAGGCTTGTTACTTTATGCAATGCTAAAAAAATCTGTTTCTTACATGACTTTACCTAATAGGTTGAACCAAAACTAAATCAGTGACACGACAGTCCATAATGTGGGCCTATAACTGTTTTTTTGACCGAGTGCCTCTGGAATACAAAACCTATGTCCCGGGTAGGTGATCCGCATAACGCGAAATCCCCAGGGTTCAGTATCCAAGCATGTTTGGTACTCAGTTTCATCGACTCACAGACGGGAGATGAAAGGCTGAGTAGACCTTGCCAACCCCAAGAATCGAACCTGCGCTGTGGGATCTCGGGTAACCACTATGCCATCAGGTTTTGCACAAATAAGTTGGCAAAATGTAAAAAGAAAATATATTATACAACAATTGAATTCATAACAACCATTAAACTGAATAAATGGTGCTATTGATCATGTGCTATAAGTATCCCTACGAATACATATCAAAAATATGTTAAAAATATATGTCAAAAGTATGGATCAACAATTCCTGAATTTGATCATTAAGTTAAGTTGGGCAATGGCAATAATTTTATGGGTGATTATATTTCTTTTGACAGAAGTCACAAAACAAAGCCAACTGCTTCGGAAATTGGAAGCATGGTCAAATGACGGTGTCAACTTACGAGCAGGCTCTCTTTACTCTGTTGGGGCAAGTATCTTTTCTAACACTAGATGGCAGCATGAGCCAGTTGTAATACTATAATTAATTTCTTAAAAATAGTATAAATTGGAATAACATTCATGTAACTAAAAATAAATTAAAATATATGTAATTGTATTATTCATTGTAAACAATATTTTAAACACCAAAATATGAATTATTATCCTTTGTTTTATTGTCTCTGAATGCTGTTTTGTATTATAATATTGGTAACTGTGAGTTGTGAATTTTAACTATAACCTGTTAAATAACTGTTTTTACCATGTGTTGTTGCAGAGTAGCTTGTAAAAATAAAGAATGATATTCTTCAAGTTTTCTTGAATAAATTCTTTTGGTTGGAGGACATTTTAGCAAATAATTTTAACCAATTATGTGCGTGGATGAGTTTTGTTTCAAAATATTGTGCTCAGGATATTGGACTAACACAAATGCTGTCATTTTCCAGTGAAGCCGACCATCCCCCGCCTACGGAGGGACATTGAACCTGGTGGATCTTTTTTATTACATGAGGAAGCCCTCTTAGAAGAATGGTTTTTGATCAAGAGTACGACACCTTTCTATTCCACACTACTGATGCTCGATTAGATTAATAATTATAAGAAACTATGATAAAACAGGAACACTAATAAAGATGTTAGACCTTTTAATAGTCTTTCTTTCCATTCAGTAAAATTACCGATTAGGATAGTACTTAATTGCTAGAATAAAGCAGAAGGCATTGTGTGATTCTGCCAGTAAGAATTTGGCGTTCCTCATTAAAGGGTCAGAGGCTATTACCTGTTTTCCTAGAAGCGCAAATGTGGCATATTTTTACCTTTTTACAGACCATGACTCTTTGTTAGAGTATTTGAATCAATTTAAACTTTGGAGTTCTCAATTGTGTCCTTTGTATAAGTATAAATCAATTTTAAACGCTAACCATCTTGACTCGTTCTCTGCAGTTGTATTTTAGTGGAAGGCCAGAGAGCTAATGATGTCACAATCAATTTTCCGGGCATTTGTAGTAAATAAATAAAGAAATGTTTCGAGTTTGATTCCAGCCACTGTTCAGTTTCAGGATGTGGAGATTCTGTCTTCTGCAAGGTGGTGGACTGGGAGTTTTCTAGGTTTACTCCCTTCCGACACGTGACTTTGGCCTAATATCTATAAAAAAAAGTCATTCCAAGAAGGTACTTATGCCAGGGATATAAAAATGCCTAGCAACAGCATTAAACCATTAGATTATCCAATACGTGGCGTTAAAACTATTACTTCAATAAAAGCTCTTAATGAAGCTTAGAGAAGATTGCTTTCCTATTCGCGCTACTCAACTAGATTCCGCCCGCTCTCGATGCTATTGTCAAAAAATGTCCCTTTTTAATATTATAGCTGTGGAGACTCTGCTTTGATATAGGGTGTAAAGTCTATTGTCTTCAGTAGCGTGAAATACACTTGTCTGTTGTTCTGTTGTTTCTAGTTCCAGAAGATGTAGCGTTGCTACACGATCTCCATAAAACCAAAAATTTCTAAAAATAATCTAAGAAAAAGGAATTGAATCTTTTAAAATCTCGGGAGCCGTAAAATCCTAACACCTGAGAGTGTGGTTAGGGGAGACTTATTCAGCCCTGCGCCAATACACCTTGGAAAGTTCCTCTCTCTCTCTCTCTGAAGATGCGCAAAGTATTCGGTGTGATCACTCACAAAAAGCGTTGGAGAGCCGTCTGCCTTTTCCTCAAAATATTGATCTGGTGACACCAACGGGATCTTTTTCTTCAAAGTACCGAGTGTGTTCAGGAGGGATTCCTCCAGGTGCATTTCCATTGAGGAGATTTTTGTGTAAGTGAAGCTGAGGCAGACTTGGCCGAACCATCAGTCGATCTGGTGACACCAACGGGATCTTTTTCCTCAAAGTACCGAGTGTGTTC
>JAJQOW010001106.1:15000-63460 GCA_037975125.1 Latrodectus hesperus
TTTCCTCTTTCGTATCTAGCTCGCAGTGACCAAAATTAAAGGTTTTAAATTAGAGATTTCTCTGAAATTTTGATCATTTATAAAGAAAACATTTAATACAATTGGTCTTTTAACTTTCGAAGAAAATTTTTTAAATAATATAAAGGCAACAAAAATGTAAGCAAATTAAATAAACAAGTAAATGAAGTCGAGCTCTAGTGGCTCAGTAGCTTCATGCCGCTTCCCATAAGCTCAGCATAGTGAAGCATCATTTGCCGCGGGCAGTGGTTGGGAGGGTGACCACGAGTCCTCCCAACCACTGCCCGCGGATCTCCTTTCCTGGGTTGCTGGAACTCCGTGGGTTGGGGATGTGTCCACGTTAATCTCTGACGTCCAAAGTCCTTCCGCTGGTGTGGCGTGGATGGGGAGAGGAGGTTGCCAGCTCAGTAGCTTCATGCCGCTTCCCGTAAGCTCAGCATAGTGAAGCATCATTTGCCGCGGGCAGTGGTTGGGAGGGTGACCACGGTGTACTCTCCTTTTCTGGGTTGGGGATGTGTCCACGTTAATCTGTGACGTCCAAAGTCCTTCCGCTGGTGTGGCGTGGATAGGGAGAGGAGGGTGCCAGCTTAGTAGCTTCACGCCGCTTCCCGTAAGCTCAGCATAGTGAAGCATCATTTGCCGCGGGCAGTGGTTGGGAGGGTGACCACGGTGTACTCTCCTTTCCTGGGTTGCTGGAACTCCGTGGGTTGGGGATGTGTCCACGTCCTTCCGCTGGTGTGGCGTGGATGTGGAGAGGAGGGTGCCAGCTCAGGTGTGGCCTCGTCACCTGACCGTGGTTCAAAATTACGAGGCACCTTAATAGAGCGAAGTCGTACTTTCACCTTCGTGGTGCTCTGATCCAAAATGAAAGACACTCTCTATTGACTTAAATTCGCATAGCCAACGGCATAGCGAGCTTGGCTTGTCCAAGTGTCATAAGCAACAACAACAGTAAATGAAGTCAATTAAATACTATTTTCAGAAACGATATAACTTTAAACTAGATTTTAGATAAATAAATTTAATTACTTATTGCTAAGAAATTTCATTTTAAATTTCATAACTATACGTGCCTGTTAAGACTATATTTGACTATAAAAATCAGTGTCAAATATGTAAATGTAAAGAATACGTAAAAAACAGAAAATTAAACTTATACTCGATGATATTTTTAATTGTAAAAAGACCAAAATTTCTCTTCCAACAAACTTTCCAATGGGTTCCACCGCTTTTAACGAAACAATATTAATTTGAAAACGAAAATTTGTTCGAGAATTATTTGTGAAACTAAATATTTTGTACAAAAGGCATCGTTAATGAGAAACATTTCATGAAGCATAAATCATGATCCATAAATCAAAATGTATGAATGCCAATAATTTAGCAAATAACTTTACAATAAAATAAGAAAACATCTCAAATGCATAAAAACGAAATTGAACCGCGTAATATTTCGGAAATTTCACCAGAAAAAAATGTTACGATATTTTCGACATTTACACGTGATCAAGATTTGCAGTGTAAAATGATGATATATCACTACTTATGTTGAACAAAATATAAAACAATCGAGAACACTATTACCTGGGGCCTGAGCAGCTACCAAGCGCGTCGGTAGGTGGTGGATCACTGAACGTCCTGTAGGAATGACAGGATAGCCTTGAATATAGAATCAGAGGCCACGAACCAGCTCCGGTAAACCCTGGTGTTATGCGATCCGTGCCTAGGGCTAATTGGCACCGCGGTATTGGTGTCTTAACGGAGCCTCTAGTTGCCTGGCAAACTTCTAGAGTAATTTGCCTTGCCCAGTATCTCAGGCAATGCTGGGTGGACTTATATTACCTGAGCTTATAAATTGTTATCTTGTGGCTGAAAAGACACAAGAAATAACAATCCTTCCTGCATCTACAGGTGATGCCTCTGAAGTAGACCTTGTTGAAAAAGACAAGGGAACTCAGAGGCAGTCTTGTAAAGAGGCAGTAATGAATCCTTTACTTGAGGTAGAAATGACCTCCAAACCATCTTCTGGTGAAAGTCAGGAAGCTATCCCTAGTATGACTGACTCTCTGACCAGATGGGACTGTTTCAGCAAGACCCTATCTGCTGGAAATGTCATACGCAAGAGGAAACGGCAGAGCATATCATTTATGAATGCGAGGCTCTTGCCCTCCCTAGATTAACTTCTTTAGGCATCAACCATACTAGAGAGTTACACCTAGACTCCATTAAAGGGTTATCGGACTTTATTAATAAAGTGGGTGACCCGAGCAACTGGAACTAGGAAACATTGGGTTTGGAGTTAATGGTACAAAATGCTGATAAAAGCAGAGGAGCCCAATGACATACAAACCCAATTCTAAGAAGAAGAAGAAGAAGAAGAGAACACTATTAAAAGCACACAATTTTTAAAAAGAATTATAAAATATTTAGACCTATAATATGGAATATAAAAGGAAGAAGATTTTCGCTTATGGCAATTTCTCCCAGTTGTTCCCTGGCCTTTTTCGACAACAACTCCAGGCTCATTTCTCAGCATAGCACAGTGATTTTTTAAATGTATTTTTTCCGAATAAAATTGATACATCAATCGAGAACTGTTCTGGGAAATTTTATCTTAGAAATTTGTCTATTATTTGGTGGCGCCCGGAGTATGACATACTTCTTTGCCTCCTCTTTTCCTGCGCCACTCCTGCAGTACCAACACTCCCTAGAAGGTATTGGCAGTGCCCAGGACTAGGGAAAAGTGAAGAGCTGGCTCATCGCTTTGAGGGGTCGAATGGCGGCTGCACCCCAGAGAGGGAAAGAGTGTAAGGAAAAATCCTATCCTGTCACAAACACTATGGTTGCCAAAAAACTTCGTATGACGCAACTTTCTTACATACGTTAGTTTACATTTGATTCGTTTGTTTTCTTTGTTTGATACATTTATAAAGTCATAGTTTCTCCCGTAATAAATTTTAAATAGGATTGTAATGAGCAAAAGGCTGTTCTTAATATTTTTTTAAGAATTTAAATCTTATTTCACTAATAAACAAGAAAAAAAAGCAATATCAGAAATTAATAAAAAAACTTTTTTCGCACATAGTAAGCAATTTATTGTGGTAAGTATATTAGTATAATATTACTGACAAGCAATAATACATACTTACAATATATATAAACCTATGTTATAACTTACGTAAATAATGTATACCTGCAAATAGTATTATAAAAAAGAACAGTAGAGAAACTATTTTTTAAATTATATTATACTGTAAGTAATATATAACAACAGTTTTCACATACATAATATATATATATAACAAACAAAAATAAAAAAAACAATAAAAAATACAAAATAAATAAAATTTGTTACATATATATTGAAATTATATATATTATTACTAACTAGTAATATATTTTTGCAACATATGATTTGAGAGTAATACATATTTAGCATATAATATAATCTAAAATAAATTTTATAGTTCTGCATTTTAAGGTTGTAACAATAAGAATGACAGTATAAAAATATTTTTTATATTGTTTTCAGTTTGTAAAGAATAATAAAATTATGGATAACTTTCTTAATAATATTTCTTACAAAAACTAATGTTTTTTTCTTGTTATAATTTTAAAAAGGATTGTAATGTATAAAAACTATTCTTAATAATTTTTTAAGAATTGAATAAAATTGTGTTATACAAAGTCAAAAAAAATTTTTTTTTCATTGTAAGCGATTTACAATATTAGTATAATATTACTGACAAGCAATAATGCATACTTACAAAATATAAGCCTATGTTAAAACTATGTCATAAAAAAAGGTCTAGTAGAGAAACTACTTTTTATTAAATTATGTTAAACTGTAAGTAATATATAACAACAGTTTTCATATACATAATAACAAACAAAAATTAAAAAATCTTTTTACATATTATAATTAACTAGTAAGCAATATATATTTACAATATATAATTTGAGAGTAATAACATACTTAACGTATAATATAATCTAAAATAAATTTTAAAATTTTGTATTTTATTGAGCCATTTATTTCATATTATTTTTTTATGTAATGTGTTTGGGGGCGGAAAAATACAAAATTTATAAACATAACAAAATTAGTGTACAAACTCTGTAATTCAGATACAAATAAAATGAAAAACACTTCAAACAAGATACCATGTAATAAGATGTTAATTTTAAACTTAATTATAATTTAAATATAAGCCCCTATCCAGTAATTAAAAAAATATTAAATATTTATCTTAAGAATAGTGATATTACTTTTTTTAACATGTAAGTTTCTTTATCAAAATAAGCAAACCCAAGCTGTGCCAAAAGGGCGATTTTAAAGCGAAAATAGCAAACCTTAAGCATCATAAAATAGTTTTAACTATTAATGGTTTCAACGTTGCCGTTTTCATTACTTAATGACTCACAAAGTAATCTTATGGTCTAAGTCAAACGCTTGGTAGCAGAAAATTCTGAAAACTTTGCTTTAAATTCCTTTATTTCTCAAAGCAATTAACAAAAAACTCCATAGAAAAACATTATGGTCGCCAAGATTTGGACAGCGGGAATCTCATGCGTCGGCCTGGGTAATTAAGGGGCTCTAGGAAAGAGCGTGACGTCACTGGGCATCTACTGACTGGCATTGTGTATGCTAGCTTGCATTTGCTTTCTCATTCATTTTGTCTTGTTTCATGTTAACATTTTAATTTTAAGGAAAAAGGATTAAAAAAAAGAAAACATAACATAACATCGTGTACGGTTGCTTCGTGTTCAATACATATCAAAATGGAAAAGGAAATCACATAATATTTCACCGATTTCCATGAGAAAATCAAATGCTTTCGAAAGAATGGGTGCGAAGATGTAATATATTCACGAATCTTACGTGAGATATTGAATAAAGATGTCGGGGAGATAAAATGTGTCATAAACTGAGGCCTCAAATTTTAATTATTAAGGAAATGAAAGACAAAAGGTTGCACCTGCAAAGACTCTATCATCAGAAGCTACTCTTACAGCAGAGGCATTCACTTATTTTATATTATGAACAGTTCCATACCAATACCCCCTTCCCCAGTCACAAGCTTTTAAAAGTTGCTTTTGCAGTTCAAAAATACTTTGGTGCTCAAAAAGAAAACTTTTACACAATCAAAGTTTTCAATTAACGTGTATTTGGGAAAAAAATCGGTTTTACTTTTTCAGAAAGAAATTATCGTTTCAATTCTTTCTATGGATTATATGAAGGATTGAAATCTATAAATGTAACTTAAATTTTAACAAATAAACTTTACGCAAGATGCGAGATGCATCATTTTTCTTCTGAAATAATTATATTTGCTTTAAAAAACACACAGCTGGCAAATAAATTACCTAATTTGTCACTGAAAGTAAACTCTAGAAAATGGACAAAACGTTTATTTAACGAGTGAAATGTTAGATTCTGTGCATTTAATGTAAAAGAACGTCAAGAAATTATCCATTTTCGTATCTCAAGATGCTGAATTAAATCTTGAACTCTTAATTAATTTTTTACCATTATCTTGGGAAAATGAACTTGCCTCTTCCAATTGAAATTTTGATATATTTATATTTGAAGATTATATTGCTTGTAAAAAATTAAAGATAATTCACTTGGAACTATATCAAGAAATGCAGTCGAGGTGACTAATCACTCAAAATGGATTATTTTAGGATCTGCTGGGGGACTTACTATTCCATGAAAACTATGGATGGAAACAATACAACAAATGGACATAAATTTTTGCAAATTTTGGCGATACATTTTTTAAAAGCAACATTAATAAATGAAATAGAATCTTCTTTTCTCTCTGCAAAATCAAAAGGCAATTAAAAAAATTTTCGCTTGAAAACATTTATAGGAATTAGGCATTTGCATAGAAATGTAACTATAGTATCTCATAATAAAGCTCAACAACAACAAAAGAAAAAAAGGAAATGTCAGTAGTTAAATAATCAAGACAAACTGAACCAAATAGGTAAATGTATTTTTATATGGGTTCCATAATTTAAGTTAATTTGAACATTAAAAATGATTTTTGAGGGATTATTAAATAATAATTGCAAATTTACTAAATATTTGAGAATCATTGGTACTTTTTCACTCTGATTTTAAAAAATGAACTTAAAAGTAAAAAATATTTTGCTTAAAAATTTAGGCTTCTTTGATACCTGACTACGTCATCAACGGTTAAATCAGGTGTCAGTTTTGAGGAGAATTTTAGCCAGCCCTTCTTTTTTCTACCCCTGTAAAGTACTAAACATCAATTTACCCACAAGTTACCATCAATTTACCATCAAGTTTAGCTGTATCAACACTTAGACGATCCAAACATAAGCAATCGTGGAACAAAGTCTTTGTTCCGCACATATATTCCCAAATTTAGATATTTTAATGTTTATTATTTTATTAATAAAGTGTATAGCGTACTCCTAAAATGCTCATTTATCTTTACCAAACATAACAGTCGTTAAGAAAAATCTGAATTCTGGAAGAAAAAGGATATCCTAAGATAAAGAAATTGATAATAGAGAGCAGGAGAAATTGCAAGGTTTATGAAAGGTTATTGTCGGATTCCAATGACATATTTCACCAACATGTCATTGTGGAACATTATTTTAATTTATTTATATTATATAATTTATCTATATAATAAATAACATATTTTATATAGAACACTTTCATATAGATACGCTCACATCTAAAAGTTAACCCCGGAGAGGAAAATGCTAATTTTCGGAAACCAATCAGAATTGAAGAGGATGCAAATCGCTGCAGAGGTAGAAGGAAGTATGCAAATATGTTAGATAACAGCCAATCGTGTTTTCATGTCAAGAAATATGCAAAAAGGGCAGTCATATAAGACACCAGCCTTATGAAGGGTTACAGAAGTTGATTGTAAGTGCTGATAGAAGGGGTTTAAAACTTTCGTACAATTTGTTTTCAAGAGAAGCGTGTTTCTATGACCTCCAGAAGACGAATGGATGATTCTGAGCGCTGGTGTGGTCTGGGGCGCATTGAAGCAGGACAGTCGATCTCAGATGTTGCTATTTTCTTCGGTGCTCATCATTCTATAATTTCACGTTTATGGAAACAATTCCAAACCACACAGATAGTTGTCCAAAGGCCCGTAGCCGGTCGCCCAAAGGTTACAAACCCAGAGGAAGATAGATACACTTAGATTTTAGCCAAGAGAAATCGCAGAGCGACCTCCACAAGCGTGAAATTTATGGTTACAGCGTCCATTAGTAAGGTGATATCTGCAGTATGCCAAAGATTACATATGAGTGAACTGTACGCCGGGATACCTAGAATTTGTGTTTGTCTGTCCGTCCAGTCAAGAGGAGCAAGATTAAAGTGATGCCAGGAACATGTCAATTGGACTGGGGCAATGTCATGTTTACTGATGAGTCAAGATTTGCTCAGGAGTCATATGACAAGCATATAAGGATATGGTGTGAACGAGGAACACGCAATCAGCCCCAAAACATCACCAAACATCACGCATTCCGAGGCGGAAGCATTATGGTGTGGGCAGGGATTTCATTAGGATACCGCACCGACCTGCACATCTTTAAACAGGGTTCTGTGACGGCTGTCTGATATCAAGATGAAGTTCTAGAACCCATTGTGAAATTGTATGCTGCAGCAGCTGCCCTTACTTTTGTTTTAATGGACGATAACCCACGTCCCCATAGAGCTGACATCGTCGATGACTACCTGGAGTGTGAAGTGATTGAGCGTATGGCATGACCAGCATATTCACACAACCTTAATCCCATTGAAAATCTTTGAAATGCTCTCAGCCATTTTTATCTTCACGTTTCCCACCTCCAGCCACTCTTATTGAGCTGGAAACAGCTCTACAAGAAGAATGGCTATTACTTAATTCTGCTGTGGTTGACCACCTAATTAAAAATATGGTCACAAGGGGTAAACTTTGTATACAGATGAGGGGGATCACATACCCTATTAATGTCCTTTTTATTTTATGCTCTTTATTTTCACTTTATACATAATTCTGTTTTCTGGCTACAGATTTTGGCAGGAAACGCACTTTACAGAAAAGTCTATAAATTTAATAATTTGATACTTGTTCAACATGTTATCAACAAAATTAATTGTGTTGTGATATCTCTTGTCTTTCTTGGTGTTGCAATTTGGGTGGCCAGCAATGTAACATTAGATAAAGTTCTTTTCTGTGAAAATGTAACATTTAGAGCAAATTGCTGCAGTAGTGTGTGTGTGTGCGCGCGCGCTCCCAAGTTTTATATTTAATATTTCTTCATTCCATCACTTTTAAAACGAGTTAAGTAACAGTTTCACATCCAAGTCTACAGATTCTATTAGCGCGCGCGATTTGTTAATATTTCAATTAAACATTTCTGTGCATAATACTTAATGTACATCCATGATCAAAATTACTAACAAATTAATACAGCAAAGATGCAGAATACCATACTAAATAAATAAAAATATTGAAAATATGTGTGTTTACATAATAATATAAGTACACATAAAATAAGTAACGCAATAAGATAATGCTCAAATTATCAAAAAATTGATGTTTTCAAAATTAAAAGAATAGCGTCATTTTCTTAAAAAAAAATGGATATTTTATAAAACTTTGTACGGCAATTTTGTAAATGCACAAACTGTTTCACCGTAGATAAAATAAAATATTCTAAAAAAGCATTCTATAAAACTGAAAAACAAATAAAACCTTTCTTCTTTTAAGTTAAATCAAAATAAGTTAACTATATTTTTTGCGTTTTGTTACATATGTTATGACCAACTATTCTTCTTTTGCAGTCAAATGTTTTTATTTTATTTTCATTTCATGAAAACACTTTAATTGAGCTGTCGAAAAAATTCAAAATAATCTCTTCATAGGAACACAGCAAATTTCCTAAGATAAAATTGCGTGTAATTTTTATGAGAATTTCTCATCAGAAATTAATTAAAAAATGAACATAATCAGAGAAAACATTTATTTTGTCAAATAATTGGGCCAGCTTCCGCGTAATCCATCAAGCTAATTTCTAAACATTTTTGGCTCCAAAGAAATTTTGCCAAGGTGAGATATTTGTGACGCGATAAATTCTATTCCCCGGAAGAAAGTTACGCTTCTAAATAATAAATTTAAACCTGATAAATTAAAATCGTAAATATATACTTTTGAAATATTAGAATTTTTAAAAAAGATAGCATAAGAATATTAATTACTTAAATGTAAATTCAAATAAAAAAAATGGAAAAATAATTTCGGACGCATAAATACTAATTCTCAGAAAAATAGCAGCATGAATTCTAATGTAAATATAGAAACATTATAAAAATAATATATATATATATATAATGTATATAATATATATATATATATATATATATATATATATATATATATATATATATATATATCAGTTACAAATACAGTTAAAGTGTTACCTAAAAATTAAAAAATATATATATTGGGACAGCATTTTTTCAAATGTATAAATATGAATTATAAAATACTCATTAAATTAACAATTGATTAAAATAAGATGCTTTATTTTATAATAATGTAAATAATAAAAATGCCATACACAAACTTAAAATAAAAATGTCAATGCAATTTTAAATAGTAACTTTAAGCAATTAATAATAAAAAGAGTGTTATTTAAAATAATGAAAAAGAGCGCGTGGAACTTAAGTATCTAAAAGGTCAAGAAATCTGTAGAGCAATTTAAAAATTTTTTGACGAATTATCCTGCAAAAATGCTTAGTAAAATCTGAAAATGAAATTAAATGTTGTAAATATCCTAGCGAGATGGCGTAAATATCTGGGTTGTTAAAATGGAATTTTCTGCAGAATTCTTATTATTCTTGATCTCTAATACGTAATAAAAATCCAGGTTGCCAGATAAACAAGGATATCCACCAAAAAAAAATCACCAAATTCAGAATTGTCACGAGGGATTATACGGCAGTTGTGGCAATAGTAATTATAAAAAAAAATCATAAAAAAATAAAATTGCCTGTAATGTGTTGCCAGAATTCAAATAACAAACAAAGTATAATATCAAGTTTTATATAAAATAACTGACCTGTTACCATTGCAAACTGTAACTGCAGGGAACGAAAGAACAGGAGCTTGCTCTACGTTTACTTCCATGGATGTTGGGTACTTGAAATAGAGTCCCAAAAATGTCAATGTTTGGTACAAGCATCCTGATAAATAGGCAGCAGCTCCCAGAACATACAAAGAACGATAAATCAGTGTGTTCTTGATCCAATAAGAACTCTGCTTTGGTTCCTGAATTTTCTTTTTCCGGGGCTTGATTCGTGAAGAACGTCTGTCCCACAGGACCATATTCTTATACAAAGATCATGTTTCACCCATTGCTTTATTCTGAGAAAAATTTTTTTAGAAAAAAGTGTGTCTCATAAGAAAATTCAAATTAAATTATCAAAACTATTCGAAATAAATATTGAAACTAAATTAAGGCTATGAAAATGCAAATAGTATTTTATTGACACGTCAAAAATTCTAAATGTTTTCCAAAATAAGAAAGTTTTTCATCATTAGCGATATTCTAAAAACTCATTCGTGTTTGGAATGGACACGCCTATTTTTTCCCCATTTATTATTGGTCGAAAAGAGGATAAAAAAAAAGCGCGATTAATCAATGAAATAAATTATAGCTATGTAATTCATTTTTTCAATTGTTTGTGACTAAAGGGGTCGTTAATGAAATATTTTTCAAACAAAATTGTTAAGCATTTAGAACAAATGCTTTGCTGCATTTATTTTCAAAATATTGGAGATATTCGTGAAAAAATTCATAACTTGTACTGTAGATTTTCAAATGAATGAATTTATCATTTAGTAGAAAAACAAGAATTATAAATATTTTTTTATTTCCAAAGATACTTTAATGCCTACATTTTCCCACTTTCGAATGGTAAAAAAATTAAAATCTTTTGTACATAAAAACTGGAAAAAACATTAAAGCAAATGTTATTGACTGTTTAAAGCTCCTAATTAAAGTAGAATTTAAGGATTACATCAAATAGAATATATTCAAAAAAAATTTTAATTTCTAATGGCGATACAAGATACAGCAGTGTTAGTCAAATATAACTGAAAATTTGTACAATAAAATGATATAGTACAACAACGCGAAAATGACAGAAGTTCTTGCCTTCGACAGCATGCCAGTATAGGGAGATTTCGGAGTCCCAACAGCGGCGAAGATGGTCTATGTTCATCTTTTCTCCAAGACCACAGACGGCCGTATTCACCAACCAGAGTTAAACGAAGTTTCAGGGTAAAGGGCGAGTAAAGTCATGAAACGTTATTCACCACGACAAAAACAGCGATTAACTCGCCGATATGGATCCCTAGAATAACCCTACGATTTCGGAGTGTTAGCGCCGAGTCAGCAAACAATGGCGGACCTAAGCGATATGTTTGTTGACATTGATATGCAAGATTTGCAAAATCTTGAATTAATGGAAAAGAAGATCGAGATTTGTACATGAAAGTAGGCAAAATGATTTTGAAACTTTGGACGAAGTTGATTTTCGTAGCCGTTACAGATTGAATAAAAGTACGGTGGAAATTTTAATTCAGCGTCTATCGCCGAAATTGGAATCACGAACTAGGCGAAACCAAGCATTGACACCTGCAGAAAAAATCTTAATTGGCTTAAGATTTTTTGCTACAGGAACTCAACAACTGAACATCGGCGATATAATTCAGTGCAGCCAACCATCAGTGAGTCGTGCTGTGACCGATGTCGCCAGAAGCCTGGCAGAGCTCCATTCCGAATACATTTGTTTACCACAAAATGAAGAGGAACGAAGAGAAGTAAGTAAATGCATATTCAACTATACAAATTAATATGATGTATGCCAAAATAATAAGTGTTTGATATTGTGTGTAGTTTAATTTATCTAATGAGAAAAAAATCTAAGTTATTTATCTCATACACAGCAATTTATTTAAAAAAACAATTTTAATAATTAAGCAACAAATTTAGCAACAAAAATTCCATTCCATTATTAATCATATGTTTGAAATGATATTATTAATGAGTATTGCATAATTTACAAAAGTGTTAAAAAGAGTATTTTTGTTTTCGAATTTGGTTAACAAGAGCAGATGTGGCTTTTCAATTATTTAAGTTTGTTAATAAATGTGTGAACCTGCATGTGACAATACAGAGAATAAAGCACAAAAATAATGAGTCATTTATGTGATGTAATTTGTTGCTCAATAATGAAAAGAAATAATTAATTGATGTTAGAAAAATTGCAGTCACAAAGTATGAGTATAAAGATTTTTCACATGCATTCCTTATTAAAAAAATTGATTAGGGAAACTTGGCAAAACACTCATTTTCTCAAATAGCACTAATTATTAATAAAATTATTGTATAAGTTTATGTAATTTTCAATATATATATCAAAAAACAATGAACTGCTGTCAAAACAAGTCATCAGGTCAAGTTTTTACCCTTATTGACAATTATATTCTCTCATATCTGTGGATTGTTATTAAAGCAAATAGCACAAAAATAATTTAAACAACATTGTAACAATTTAAACTCTTGCTAATATTGTTTTTTTTTTTTAAATTTAACTGTTAATAGAAATTAGAAGTTTTAAGAGTACACCTAAGGTGTTCTGCAATTATTTACTACACAAATAAATTTTTAATGGAAAATTATGCTGTAAAATTTTTATTTTTGGATGCAAAAGTTATTATAAAATTTTAAATAATTTGCAGTATAGATGTTAAAAAACAGTGAAACTGTTGCTGAACAATGTTATCGAGAGAAGTTTTAAATTTTAATTATGTGAAAATTTTGATTAAAATGTTAAATCATATTATTAGCCGAATAAAAAGAACTATACTTTTATATAAATTAGCTTTATTGAATATATAAAGTTGACACATTAATAGCAAAATACTAAAGCATTTTATTTTCAACATGGATTTAAACAATGTTTTTTTTACAGGTTAGCTCAAGCTTCTATAGGTTGTGTGGTTTGCCAGGTGTGCTCGGTGCACTAGATTGCACACATATTGAAATTCAAAGTCCTGGATGTGACATCGGTGAGACATTTAGATGCCGCAAAGGCTTTTTTAGCCTTAATGTACAAACCATGAGTGATGTGGATTTATACATCAGAAATATTGTTGTACGATGGCCAGGCAGTACTCATGATAGTACTGTGTTTGACCATTCTTACTTAAGAGCTCACCTGGAAACTGAAGTGCCTAATACGTATCATGTATTAGGTGATAATGGATATCCTTTGCGGTCATACTTGATGACACCTTTTCTTCATCCAAACTCGGATAGGCAAAGGAGGTAATATTTGTTCACAATTTGATTCTTTATTTTTTTAAATATAAAAATTTCCTGTCAATGAGCAATATTACAGAAGCGTTTTACTGCCTCATAGTTAATATGATATGTAAAATTTCTGTATTCCATTGAATTTTTTTACTAATTGAAATAATAAAAAAGTGTCAAGTGATAGTTTGCGTCATTTTATGTTGACATTTTGAATTTAATTATTGTACATTAAATTACAAAAATGGTAAACTATTTATAAATCATTCTATAAAAGTGATTAATTTTCTTCCGAGCATTTCGATTCTGTATGTTTCACTAAAATTAATCACAAAAATGAAAAAAATGTATAAAATGATTATTTATAAAAGAAAAAAGATGTGCTTATGAAAGAGTAGTCAGGATACTTTTAAGTAATGATATGTTATCAGGCTTTAGTGAATATTACAGAAAAATTAATCATTAAATAGATTTTTATGGGCAAGATAATTTAATAACCAAAGTTCATATTATATTAGTCAAAAGAATTTCTTAAAATATTATGCAATTTATGATTAATTTCTAATTGCTGTATTCTGCACTTTTCTTCAAAACTAAAAATAAATTTTATTTTCTCATTTATAGGTATAATGCAGCTCACATCTTGGGGAGAAATGTCGTGGAGCGCCAATATGGAGTTTGGAAGCGAAGGTTCCAATGCATTTCCCTGCCTTTGCGGTGCAGTTTACAAAATGCACAAACAATCATTGTAGCTACAGCTGTGCTGCACAACATCGCATTAAGAATGGGTGACAGCTACAGCATAGAAATCCCAAATGAGGATAATGACCATGAGAGCAACTATGTTAATAATGAATGTGCTGGCATTTCAAAAAGAAATGCCATTGTCAACTCTTATTTTTAATTTTTATGCACAATAAAGTTTTTTCATTCATTATTTGCCCATGTTTATTTTATAAATACAAATTTCTCATATAAAATTTTATGTATTTTTTTAAAATCAAATAAGTTATATTTTGTTTTATTGTGCAAAATAAAATGTTGAAAATTTCACTAAATTTAAAAATGTGTTGCCTTTAAGATAGACTTGTTCTTCCATGCAATATTTTCAAATATTTTTTTAAATCCATAGAAACTTAATTTAACTATAGAAAACTGCATTTATCACTAAAACAAATGTTAACGATAGTATAAAAAAATTCAAACATTTTCAGTTTCACATTTCTTTAATAAATTTACTTCGTTTTTTGTTTTACTATTTTAACCTATCTTGTAACATTGATTTGTATAAAGTAATCATTCCATATTAGCTCTTTATAATTTAAAAAACTCAGATCCTTACCCGAAAAAAATTTTTTCCCCTTTAATTTTATAAATAAAATGTGTATTACCTGTAAATTTTTTTAAACACTGCTCATTTCTTATGAAAAGCAATCATTTTTGATTTTAAAATTTGCACATAACCATTGAAAATGCTATATAAATTGACAATTTTTTTAAAATTGATTTTAAGCAAAAAATGACAGTAAATGAATAATAATGAAATTTTATTTAATATTTTAAATGTTAATGGTTAGTAAATCCAATAAAATTTTGTTAGTAAATGTTAAAAAGAAATGAAAACAAAATAATTCTACAATATTAAAAAAAATTATTTTTGCTGCTTTTTAAGCTCTTCAAAATATAATGCTTTTGCTGCATTAGCCTTTATTTCGGACTTTAATGCAGCAATTCGCAGTTCGTGTTCAATTTCTTTTCTTTCTTCATCTCGTTCTTTCCTCTTTTCCTCACTTTCCATATTCTGTATTGTTAATTTATGAATTTCTTCTTTTCTTCTTTTTTTCTTTCCATTTCCTCCAACATAGCTGCATGCATTTCTTGTTTAATTTTCATGTTCAGTTCATGTTCCGAGTCTAAGATGCTTTTCCTTTGCTTAGCACCTTCAGTTATTTGTTTCGCTGCAGCTTCTGTTGCATTTGGCCTCCTCTTTATAGCTCTTTTTTTAATAAATGGGGTTGCAACTGGCGTTGAATTTTCATTTTCCACTTCAGTAGATGTTGTTTCTATGAAAGGTGGAATTTCAACTACCTGGGGCACTATCTGAAAATATAAATAAATAAATAAATAACATGCAAAAAATTATATGTATGAATTAAAGTATGTATATCCTACATCTTGCTTTGCAAGCATTCTAAATAAATTATGAATCTGTATTATTCAACCACAATTTTTCTCGCAAAAATGAAAATACAGTAATTATTTATATTTGTATCTTATGCCTATGGAAACTAATATGTAATTCTTTTATAAGTTACTATTCTGTACGTACATATAAAATGTCTTGCAAAATTACTTACAATTTCAGTTTCCTTGTTTTTTTCACAGCATTCGACAAGGGATATAACTTCAGTTTCTGGAAGAGAAATCTAAATTTTATTTTTATTCATTTTACCCATACATATTTTCTACCAAAATTTTATAAAAGGATTTACTTGTTATAAGATTAAAACTTTTTACATAATTGTTAAATAATATTATTCACAAGATTTTATATTACTCTTTTTTGGCATACTATAGAAATAAAAATGTTATATATTTTACAAAAAGTGATTCACATCTTAAATTATTATATTTAAGCTTGTACATAATTTCAACATATCCAATAATTAATTTTACTTTTCTACACATAATTTTTATCAGAATAATGATTCTAATATTACATTAAATTCTTAAATATGAATACATATAATAGATGTATTTAATAATGTTGATATTTTTGTCTAATTTTTCAGGAGTAAATTTTTTACAGTTCACAACAAAGCTAATTTAAATTATTAAAATGTTAATTCAAGTATTTCATTTTTAAAGATACCTGTGTATATTATAAATACATATACATTTATAATCACAAACTATATAATTATAACTGTATCCATTTAATAGGCACAGTTTATTCTTTTTGACATAAATAGTAATACATTAATTATATTTTTAAATATTTTTCTTACCTTGATTGGCCGATATAATTTCTTGGTATCTGCAGTCAGAATCATAGGCACATTCCAAAGGTTTTCGGACGAAACCTATCTCTTGTACTCTATGATCGATGTCTGTCGATATCAGTTTGGCTGTGCCACCCCCAGTCTTAAAAATTTCTACCTTGTCTGCAGCTTTGTGTTGCTGAGACAGTTTTTTTAAATTTATCTTTAAGTTGCTGAGGCGTTCTTTTATACACCCCAGCTACCGCGTTAAACTCAAGACATATTCTCTCCCAAGCTTTTTTCTTACTATCGTTGCTGATACAATTTGTTTTTTTACAGTTTATGATCTCAGCATACTTTTCTACAATTTCCAAAAGTGTCGCAATTTCTAACGGTGTAAAATTTAATCTTTTGTCCATGTTGACGAAATCACTTTCCCGCTCGCTACGAAGCTTTGTTTACATTTTCTGCTAGCCAATCAGAAGCCGTCTTACATGTCGTGTTCGGTTAACTCAAAAGTTGTCTTACACGGGGATTTCCCCGCTTCGTGAATAAGAATCGGCGAGTCATGCGAGAGTTGAGTTATATCCGAGATAGGCTACACTCAAGTTATCCCGTGTTTGGTGAATACGGCTGAGAGAGGGCGAAAAAGTTGGACAATGCCGTGAAGATGCTCGCTACGCTATGACCAGTGGGTAACCTAAAAGTGGCCACTGCATGACGTCGCGCATCATCTGCTAACCTAGAGAGGTCACCGATTTTTCCGTTGCTTTCAACGAATTTCAACTATTATTTTCAACTGGTGTTTTTGACTAACAGATTATTTTATGTTTTGTTTTATGGTGGGGTATGGCATATATGAGCATATTAGGCAACAAATGTCAAAACCCAGTTTCTAAAAAAAATTTAGAAAATAACTTAAAGTTTGAATTCATATGTAGGAACATATCCAATTTTTTTTACTTTTAGAATAATCACTTTATCACTTGGTAAATATTTTTCAATTATTCATTAATAATAAATTTTATTCAAAAGTTACAAATCTTCATTATTATATATAATGAAAATAAATTATTTACAGTTATTTATTTTCATTAATGCGATAAGATAATTTCCTCTTTTGCCTGTATTGAAAGAAATGTATTATTTATGATATTAAAATCAAATTATAAACACAACAATAAAATGTGAAATAAGAAATCACTAATAACAAATAGCAGACATAAAATAGTTAAAAGATTTAAAATAGTTAACATATACAAATATTATTTGTAAAATGTGCGCATTCAAGTTGCTAAATGTTTAAAATGCTAATATAAAGTAACCTTCTGAATAATTTATTATTAAACCTGCGGACGTACATACAGGTTTATTATAAATTATTAAAAATATTATTTTCAATGGATTCACTTAATTTGATGAATTCCTGAAACACATCGAAGAAATCAAAAGGAGTATTTAAACGTCAAGTTTTTTTATATATTTTATAATGGGCAATGAGATATCAATAGTACAAAGAAAAAATCAGTATTAGTTTTCGAATAAAAACTCATATTCTTTTAGATTTTTTTATTAAAATGTGTATGCAGAATTATTTTCTCAAAGTTCATTTCTTCCTCTTAATTTGTTCTAACTAAAAATAAAATTATTTTCTATCTTTGGATATTTCATGTATCATCTTAATTTGTTGTTGTTGACTGACTTCAATAGCCCGGGATAAGCCTGTCGCACTATCTCTTTCCAGATGGTTATGTCTCCAGTCTTCTTCTTCCAGTTGGTTATTTCCAAACATTTTAGGTTATTCAGCTTGATAATCCGGCTATCTTGTTTTTGGTCCTCCCCTTGTTGCACCTCTGTTTCCAGAATAACAGTTTCGGCACAACGATTGACAGTTTGTCTCTTGATGTAAACGAGCCACAATAAACGTTGCGCCTTAATAAGTTTCACTATGCCTTTCATTAATAAAGTGGGTGACCCGAGCAACTGGAACTAGGAAACATTGGGTTTGGAGTCAATGGTGCAAAATGCTGATAAAAGCAGAGGTGCCCAATGACATACAAACCCAACCTTAAGAAGAAAAAGAAGAGGATGCCTTTCATGAGTGTGATTCTATTTGCCTGAATTAGTTCATATATCTTTCTCGATATTTCAAATATTCTTACGTTTTATTTCTTATAAGTCTTTGAGCTAACAGTGAATTTTTCAGGGACTCGTATTTTAAAAACGAGTGGAAATTATTTTCCCTGGTGATGAAAATTGATGATTTATTATACTCAAAGATTTTAGACCATTTACTATACATTACAATAAAAAAGAATGCAGTGTATAAAAAATCGAAAAAATTGAAGATATGATATTAAACACATAGAGTACATTAAAGTTGTTTAACAGCATATCCACTCTTTTTTAATGAAAAATCCCATCAAAATCTTTCCAGCTATTTTTAAGGTCTGGAAAATTAACTTTTTTATTTAAATTTTGATGGAAAGACTCCCAACATTCACATTTATTAAAGTTAATTTCCTAGCAATTACAGATATTAAAGTAAATGTACATTTTATATGGAAACCCTATTCTACTCTAGTAATAAATATTAAGAATTGTATCGTGTATCAAAAATAAACAATTTGTGTAAGAATATTCCATGCAAACATATTCAAGCTAAGCGACGAACATAAGAATCTAAGAGGGATTAAATGCCCTCCAATTGAATGAATCTCAGGAAAGTAATTCCACGCAATAATTCAAAATAAAAATATTCCTAAAGTTACATAAAGACATAAAGACTAATTCCAATATCTAAAATAAGATACATAAAGACTAATTCCAATATCTAAAAATTGAATTCTTTTAATATATTGACTTCCTAGTGCGTCTGTGCGGACGAACAGACAAGCATTTCACTTCTGTGTCCTTGACCTGAGTAGTGACGATAACAGGCATCGCTCTTCCAAATATTTTTAATCCTCCGTTTTCAGTAACGAAAACTGAGAACAAATCTACTACCCAAATTGAGTAAAATAACATCCGATTTTAATAACGCTTCTTAACAATGGTTAGCAAAAGTACTCATCAAAATATATGCTGACTGTATAACATTAACAAAACATTTAAATTCAGGTGGAAAAGCAAATTTTTTTATTACTTAAAATTTTTATCTTGGATAATTAATCAGTACATGTATTAATTTTAAGCTAAACCACAAAATAATAGAATAAATTATTTTTTTAAATACAATATATTTAATATAATACTACTTTTAAGAATATTCTCTCTTATTTTACCAATACCTCAGTTATCGGCCTTTCTCAGAGGCAGAGAATTCACAACTCTTTTTCTATTTTTTGAGAAACTCTCAAGCATTCTTCATCTAAGGCGAATTAAAGAGCTGGAGATTTCCACGATAATGTTCAAATTAGTGCAAAAAATAGGTGCAATTTCAAAAAAAAAATTAATGATTTTTTTTCATTTGCCTTATACTGCCTTCAAATTAATGGCAAGCTGCTTCTAAAGTACTTAACTTGTGACACGACAGCCCATTATGTGGCCCATATCTATTTTCCAGACCGAGGGCTCTGGGGTGCTCCCGATTAAGTCATCAGCCTAGAGAAAACGATCAGTGTTTCTAGTTCGCAAGCATGCTTGATACTCAGCTTTACCAATCCACTGTAGGGAAGAAAGCTCGAGTCCAACGGTCCGAGGATGGAACTTCGGTCCTGTGTCTCGGGAGCAGAAGACTAAGGCATCGGGGTTTGGACTGCTTCAGCACTAAGTTGTAATTCAGTGTGGATTCTATATATATATATAAATAAACTCCATGGCATGACAGCTCATGTGGGCCAAGGCCTACAGTGCCCATAACTGTTTTCATGACCGAGGGCTCTGGGGTGCAAAGCAATGTATTTATATATATATATACACACACACAGGGTGTCCCAAAACGACTGCATAAACTCTGCACAGCTAGATTTCTCGTTGGGAGTATATAAAAACTGCCCAAAGAAGCCTTTCTGTGTGATCCATAGTTTACAAGAAAAATACGAAAAACAAAGTATGACGTCACTTCCAGTACAAGAAAAAATACTTTATTGTACACCCTGTATATATATATATATATATATATATATATATATATATATATATATATATATATATATATATATATATATATATATATATATATAGCTAATTTACACATGGTAACTATGTTTTATATTTATATTCTTTCTGGTAAAGTAAAAGTTAAGTAAAAACTAAACTAATTTATAATTAACATTTTTTGTTGAAATTTTATCGGAATAAATGAAAAAGTATTGCAATTACTAGATAAACATATTATGTATTCTAATAATAAATTATGTATCCATATTACAATCCATCTTAAATGCATATTAAAGGGTAATTAATTAGATTAATTATCGATTTTTAAGCGAGTATAATTTTAAAACTGCAAACTTTCCTTTGTACAGATAAATTAACATTTTATATTTCAACATTTTTCTTCCAAATATTTTAAAGAAAATAATAAGTCATTAATACTTACGAAAACACTAACCTACGATTGATTGGTTAATATTCAATAAAACTACCTTACAGCTAATTTTTCAAGTTCAGAAAACGGAAAATAAACCTTTTTCCGCTTTGCAATGCATATTTTTGCACGCAATCAATTCATCAATTATGCAAAGGAAGCCACCAAAGGACGAAGCGAAGGACCGTAACTAAACTAATGGTAAATAAATAACACATATTTGTTGGGGCAGGTGTAAATGCGCCTGTATTCAGTCTCGTAATAGATTACTATATCATGTTGTGAAAAAAAGATGAAATGTCGATTCGGTCTTTGTAGTTTTCGAATGCCACATGTGCTTGACACATTTTGATTTCTTTTTTCTTGGACTAAGTATTCTTTTCTTACACGATATGCTTCTGCATATTCACATGAATAGATACGTTGACAAATGGCTATCAAAATGTTTTAATCCAGGTAAATAACAATCAATTTGTCCTGTTTACTACATTCAATCTGTTCTAAAAGTTCATTTTATTTTTTTGTAAATTTTGCGAAGAATATTTCCATGAAAAATATATAGAATGAAATTCGAAATTCTAAAGAAAGTTTTAAAATCTTGGTATGTAAAAGATGTTTTTATTCATTGTATAATAAATAATAGTGTATACATTATATTTGGAAAACCTTTGAATGACAAGCTTTAAGCATGAAAAAATTTTTTCCAGAAATACAGTTTACCGAGACAACATTTTCCTTGAATTGTTATATAAGAAACTTTTCTTTATTTCATGTCTGAAAATATTATCCATAAAATTTGAAATGTATATTTGCCAAGGTCTTTACGACATTAATATTTAATGAAGAAAATGTTTCAATGTCTTCATTAATAATTAAATGTATTTTATTTTGAAGAAAAACTATTTCCTTTTCCGTAATAGTAAAGCAAAAAAGGATAATGTATTGTTATAATACGATACGTAATGATAATGATATGCATTGTTGTTGCATATCTTATGTATTTAGGAACAGTAAATCAGATCGATGAAATGTATCGCTCTCAGAAAATCTAACACTAAAATTGGGCTTGTGAAAATATCAGTTCTGAAAAGACTCAAATAATCGAGAATATGTTCAGGAGTGGTCTGATGGTCAGCAAACTTCAAACAGGCAGGGAAAACCTTTTTTCCATAAGAACAGGAGACATATCTCAAGTGTCCACTGATAAGCCTGGTGATGGATACCAGTAAGAGGAATAGAAATTATCGCCATAAAACTCTGTTCTCTAATACAAATCAAAAGCAAACTTAACCGTCTCTATTCTAACTCTGATGAAGAAAAAGGCTAGGAGACAAAAATTCAGCAATTCCGTACTACCTTTGACATTAAGTTCGAGACTGGCACATGAGGAAAAGGCATGGAATAAGCCTCCGAGGGATATTTACAACAATGGAAGTCATTTCCGTAGAGATGAAGACAGCTTCAAGTATTGTTTCATAGTCAGAAATCAAAACGGGCGGAAATATTTCAGATTCGCCTTCTTGAATATTGTGGGATGCATTGGAATTTTGGCGGGTTTTATCTACCAATGTGTGACATTTCTAAACATATTTTTCCTGTACCCAACAACAATTGAATTTAATCTTGCAAACGAAGTGGCACTTGACTTTCCAGCCATTACTGTCTGCAACAGCAACCCGTAAGTATACTTGACATTTCAATCTTTTAACAAAATTTCTCAAAGAATTATGCTTCCAAGGGTTATTAATCCATCTCATTTAGAAAAATACGTTAGGTAGCAGATTCTGGCAAGAATAATCAACATTATTTCAAACCAGGATACGCTACCAAGCAATTAGGCTACGTGTTCTCCTTTTATCATTAGATACATTCATTGCTGTATTATGCTTCTAAATTTAAAGATATGGCAGATTATTCTTATGTTTTCTAAATTCAAACTATATTTTTTGTCAAGAATTTGCTTATTGACATTAGAATTTATGCATGGCAGTATACCAAATTATAAATAAACATCTGTTCTCATTATGAAAATAATCAATGGATATATATATATATATATATATATATATATATTTGTATTTATATATATATATATATATATATATATATATATATATATATATATATATATATATATATATATATATATATATTTATATATATATATATATATATGTATATATATATATATATATTTATATATATATATATATATATTATATATATATATATATATATATATATATATATATATATATATATATATATATATATATATATATATATATGATTAGATAATTAAATTAGTTATAATCTATGTATAAATTGTAACGAATTTTAAAAATAAAATCGGAATTAAAAAAGATGCAGGGATCAAAGTGATAGAAAGTAGCATTTCTTATTAAGAATAAATATTAAAAAGTTTTACTTTCACCACTATATATTCTGAACGAGAGGCACAAAAAAACTAAATACTGTGTGTGAATTAAATATTTAACGATATATAATTCACACACACACAAAATCTAAATAATAGAAAAGAATTTATGTGCATTTGATTTCTTATGAATAACAATATATAATTATTTCAAAAATAACTCGAAAAAAAAAAAGATGCATTCCATTTCAAATGCTTTAAAATCCATTTTTTGCCACTAAAAATTTTGATTTGACAATTTTTTTTTCAAACTATAGTTGCTATATTTTAGTATACAAGGTAGAATTAAATTTTAAATAATTCTTCTAAGATAAATATTTTTAACTAAATATTAAACCACTTTAACTTTCTTATTTTTTTTTTAACTGTGCAGATTAAAATCAAAAAACCAATATATTTGTCAGTTTCAAAATGTTTATTATTTATATGCACACTGTATTTGATTCAGCAATTTATTTTCAGAATACGGTATAAACTTTGGTGCCAAGAAAATAGGGACATTTGCATTCGAAAAGTAAATGAAACCCTAGAAGTGAGTCTGAGTTCTTTTATTCAAATTATCAATTTATTATAAAATGTTAGTTTTATTATTCAATTAGATTTATATAAAAAGCATATTTTTAAATTCGTGAAAAACTGATGTACACCACAACAGTTTTTCACGAATGAAGTAGTGCTTAAATGAAGTAGTGCTGCATGCTAGTCCGGCGGCCACTTGTGAACCAAGTCTCGAAGCATCACCCATGCATTCCGTATGCTTTGATCCTTAAAACATATTTAATTATATAGTTAGGAATATAACTAAAAAAACTTCACATTATTTTGATATATATAATAGTTCTTTAAATCTTATTTGATTTTTTATATTACAAATTACTTCATTATAATTAAGTAACTTTAAAAATAACAGAAAAAATAGAGTTCAAATTATGCGTAATCCAATCACATTCCGGTGAAAGACTTGGCTTCCCTTCCTTGAGTAAAAACTTCATTTGCATTATAAACAATGTAATCTCACTCCGGTAAAAAATTTGGTTTTCCTTCTTTGAATAACAACTTCAATTGCATTATAAGCAATGTAATGTCACTCCGGTATAAAATTTGGTTTTCCTTCTTTGAATAACAACTTCAATTGCATTATAAGCAATGTAATGTCACTCCGGTATAAAATTTGACTTCCCATCTTTGAATAACAACTTCAATTGCTGTATAAGCAATGTAATGTAAAAGAAACACTTTTCTAGATAATGATTTAGCAATTTCACCAAACAATTGAGAAAGCCTCTCGTAAAATGATTTTCATATCATTCTTATTTTAAATTTTTCGTAAAAGATGGTCGCCTCGTGTTTCTTGTTATGAGTTCTCACAATAGAGCTCTTAGACTACAGCAACACAAGGAGTGACTGCTCCAAACTTCCTCTCAAAATATTTAGTAAAATAATAATTTGAAAACAAATTAAGAATGCTTTTTGAAAAGTACTTGGTTTTTATTTTTTCTATATTACTAATGATGACATTCAGACGCCTTTATATGAATGTACAGTTTCAAAATTGAGTTGCATTCTGAGGAACAAATTTATTACTTCTGTTGTTGTTGTTGTTGTTCCTTATCCTCCGTGTCTGACGGAGTCAGACTAGATCCACGAGTTC
Organism: Latrodectus hesperus; assembly: GCA_037975125.1. NCBI lineage: Eukaryota > Metazoa > Arthropoda > Arachnida > Araneae > Theridiidae > Latrodectus > Latrodectus hesperus. Next base: position 39,984 of record JAJQOW010001106.1, read on the forward strand.
GTTTACCGTAAGGAAGTCGAAGACTAAGAGAGGATTGCTAAAGAGATCCTCCCTAGAGAGACCCATGCAATCCAAAAGATGCTCAGAAGAAGCCTGATGATTTTGGCACTTGGTGCAGGTGGCGAAAGTTTTCCTGCCCTCGTTGAAAGAGAGGCACTTAATATGACCGCTAGCAAGTCTTGAGAGAACAGTCCGGGTACGTCTGTCACACGGGAGGTCAAGGGACAAACCCGGTTTTGATCCCTTGTACCAATTATAGGTGGGGGGTGTTTTCCACTCCTCCGAGATTTTTGATTTTTCCCGGGAGTATAACTCCAGAAAAGTAAGTGTGGAAGAGGGAGTATTTGAAATCCTGCAACCCTCCTTAGCAAGATTATCGGCCATTTCATTCCCGTGGAGATTCACATGTGAAGGTATCCATTGCAAGTGAACATCATGATTAATATTACTTCTTTAAAGTCTAACTGTCCAGAAACAAATGCATTCAGTCATAGCTTAAAGCGTGGGAGTCGAAACTAGGACCGCTTGAAGGCAGACAAAAAATATTTGCTGCGCCACACATACAAGTTTTTTTGAACAAATAGAAATCAAAAGTTACTCTATTTGCAGTTTTATTAAAATAAATTAACTTATTTTTACTATTATTTTTAAATATGAATTAGATATGTATAGGTACATATTAAAAAATTGTGAAACAGCTACGTTTCATTTAGTTTGGATTCCGTAAAAATGGAAAAAAATTCAAATTAATGAATGGATGAATTTGTTTTTATTGAACAAGCAAATCGATATCGGGTTTGATAGACGAGATTGCAACTCTTAATGCATTTTCAAGATGTTTGTCAGTAATTTTTCACCTATTTTTACGTTTTGTGTGCTTCATTTTTGAAAATAACTGTTCACAAATATAGGAACTGCTAAAAGCTGAAAACATCAATAATGCGTGATTGTGAAAATTATGATATTTATCACTAGGTGGGTGGTGGGTAATCATTATAAAACTACAGAATAAAAACATTTCCAAATTTTTCTTTCAATTGAATGTCACTTGGCAGTTCAATGCATTCCATTTGAATATGCGAAGATAATTAACTTATTTCTAGAGAAAATTGTGCAGAAAATATGTCGAAATACTCTTCATTTTCGAAAATCTTGAAACCAACTTTCAAACCCTTAAATTAAATCAAAAATTAATGCATATAATTTTTACAATTTACTGGTTTATGTACAGCTAAATTACAGAAATGTCTCAAGCCATTTGCTTTTTTTTTTTCTTTTTGAATGCCAAAATTTTATTTTTCCAACAAACGCTGTTATTGTTTGGAACATATTATTCTTAATTTTATTTTTACTAGAAGTCTCAAATTTAAATCATTTAAATGTTCCTTTAAGTTTACTAATAAAACTTAAATCTAAAACTTAATTTTTGTCTTCCAATTCAGTCACAGATTTTCCTTTTGTTTCCATAAGCATTTTTATTTCAGTTCTTAAATCGTAAAATCTTTTGAGCAATTTTCCTTTACTGAGACATCTTACTTCTGTATAATAAATAACATCTGCAAATTCAGTGCCCATTACTTTAAGAAAATCTTGAAAGTTTCTATGATTATGACCTTTAGCTCTCATAAAGTTAATGATTTTTTATGACAACTCTTAATACACTTTCAGTTTTCAAATTTTTTCCACATAAATTGCCCTGGTGTACATTACAATGATATGCCATCAAAATCATATTACATTAACCATTTTAATTTTTAATGATTTTAGTGTTCATTCATCGTGTCAATTCATCAATTTTAATATTCATTTTTAAACAATGAATACCTCATTCTTACCAACCATGCCAGGGGCTGCATTTTTGACAATAACGTCGTTTCAATTTATAATCTTTAAAAACTGGCACTAAATCTCTACAAATTAAGCAAAAAACTCCTCAATAAAAAAAGTACTTCTCCGTTCAGTTTTCATTGAAATCTCTTTTTTTTTCATCTTCAATTTTTTTTTAAGTTGTTTTTTTAATGACATGGATGCCATCTTATAGCGATTATATACTTTAATTTTTTTTTTAACAAATATCCAAAATGAATACGAATTATTCATACCTTTTTAAAGAATTTAGTACAAGAATTTGGAAAACAAATACATAGCAATATATTGCACAAAAATATTGTAATTCGTCGAAAATTTGTATACATAATTAAAATTTTTAAAAGTTTAACTATGGAAGAAAGACATTGACAGTTAACGGTTGCTAAAATTTTCTTCTTTTCAAAAATAAAATAAAAACATTTAAATTATTTCAGAATATGGATTATATTATACATAATCCGTATTCTTAAATAATATATATATATATATATATATATATATATATATATATATATATATATATATATATATATATATATATATATATATATATATATAAATTTCGTGTCACGATGTATGTTCCCGATAAACTCCGAAACTACTGAACGGATTTTGATAAAATTTTGTAACCATTTATAATATAGTCCAACTTAAAAGATAGAATAGTTTTTATCTCTTAATTATTATTCTCAATATTTATTATACGACATTAATGTTTATTTATTGTTTAGTTCTATAAGTTCCTAATAGATGGCGGTTTAGCATCTAAGTTGCACAGGTATTCGGCAGATGGCGACGTGTTTATTTTTCTAGATTATACATCTTCGAGAAAATTAACGTGCGCGCGCAATCGCGTGGTTAAATATAGAATTTACATATATTTTTATTATTATACTTTCATGATGTACATATATTTTCATGATACATATATTTTCATGATGTATAATCATACTATAACAATTTTTTGTGAATCACTTTCATAATTATACTTTGTATTGTGTTATTATTGTGCGTGTTCAGTTTGAATATTTTTAATATTATAAATAGTAAAATAAAATTTTATTTATTGCTGTTTTTCTCTACTAATTTTCATACCACCTCCAAAACATGTAAGTATTTCTTGACAGCCTTTTATTTTTTTTTTTATTTTATAATTTGATAATTATTAATTTATTCAGTAGAACATTTTGAGCTAATTTATTTATTCAAATGATAAATTCTTTTAATTTTTTTTATTTCAGTATAATACCGCGGAAAAATTTTTTAGTTTTAATAATTAAAAATTGAAAAAATAATAGTTCGATGTCAATGTTATCTACCTCATTTATAACAATTTATTTTTAGATGTTTTTAATTTATATAGTATATTTTATAAGTAAGTCACTGATTACTAACTATAATTTAATATAAGATGAATAAAATGTAAATTCAGAAAGTATATGTTGATTTGTGCTTAATTTCAAAATTTCGATACTTTACCTATTACTTTTAAATTTTGGGAAACGTTTTATTTTTAATCTCATATGAATGAACCTATTTTAAATTTTTTTAGAAAATATTAATTTGATTGTACCCAAGAATTAGTAAAAAATTGATTCAATGTATTATAAAAACTCAGCCACTGCAACGCGTGGCTGGGTCAGCTTGTATATATATATATATATATAAACCAGAGTGAAAAATAGCAATGTTTAAGAGCTAAATTGAAAGCTAGAACCAAGGAATTTTAGAGATAACTAATTCTGATTTGTCTTCAGAGAACGGCAAGTGATTGACAATATCCGATTATGAATCACTCAGCGATTTTAAGAATCCAATTGGCCTCCAGTCATAGTCCTTGGAAATCAAATGTACTTTATTATTTATGGTCGATTTTATTCATGAGTAGTTACACAATTATAGAGTAAAATAAGCACAACACATCAACAAATGATTTGCAAATTATTTTTTTTATTTTACTTGAATATTATAAACGATTTTTTAACAATAAGTTCAAAATTAATTTCGAATCAAGTAACAGTCATTCTAATTAATGATGTATCGTAATGTTGTTAACGCAAATCTGTATTTTACAATTATCTATAATGCTTTATTATAATAATTAAATCGCCAAAAAAATAAAAACAAAATTTATTTTCAATTTTTTATGAATTATTTTTTTATTTTGAAAAGTATCCTAAGAAAAATGTAAATATTAATTTCTTTCACTAAAATTAGTGACATTCATATAAAAAATATGTATACTAGGAATAATAACAAAACGATAATGATATTGATGAATCAAATCTGATTCGTAATACGTCATTTAACTATTCAACAAAACTATTAAGTTTCGATTTTAAAATAATTCGGAATATTTTAAGTTCTAAATAGGAAATTATCTTAACAAAAATCTGAAATTGATTGAAATAATAAAAAAATATATCCGAAAAAAAATGAATACGACAAGGAATATTTAAATTTTGCTTTTACTTTCATTTCATTTTCTGTTATCAATCAAACATGCTACTCGAAATTTTTTCAATCAATTATATAGTATTGTTATATCGGTAAAAAATACTGGGAGAAATGAACAGCATGATTTAGAACTGAGAATCTTTCAAATAAAAATAGAATAATTCAAATTCAATCAGAAAAACTGATCGTGACATACATTAAATTTAAGCTCAAATATTTACCGGATTAAGGATTAATGACAGATAAAATGATTTAAAATTCTTCAATTATTTGACATTCACTAAATCGAAAATCAAACTAACATAAGTTAAATTGAGACGATTCATGTCAATTACCTAAATAAATGCAATGAATTGGATTATTCACAAAACGTTACGATTTCATAGAACTTTCTTATAACTTACTATACCATATATTTATATACATTTGTAAAATAGTTGAACATATTTAAGCTATGGGAAACAGGAAATGATAACAAATCAATTCTTACGAGAACGAATTGTTCGAAGACCATGAATGACAAAATAGCGCCGCTATCAGTTATATATTTTTATTTTACTTTTGATTTTTCGAAACAGTAAGAAGTATTTTTTTAAAATGAACACTTATTTAAAAAGCGTTTTTATTTAAATTTTTATATCAAAACAAGCTGACCCAGCCACGCGTTGCAGTGGCTGAGTTTTTAAAATACATTGAATCAATTTTTTACTAATTCTTGGGTACAATCAAATTAATATTTTCTAAAAAAATTTAGAATAGGTTCATTCATAGGAGATTAAAAATAAAACGTTTCACCAAAATTTAATAGTAATAGGTAAATTATCGAAATTTTGAAATTAAGCACAAATCAACATATACTTTCTGAATTTACATTTTATTCATCTTATATTAAATTATAGCTTGTAATCAGTGACTTACTTATAAAATATACTATATAAATTAAAGACATCTAAAAATAAATTGTTATAAATGAGGTAGATAACATTGACATCGAACTATTATTATTTTAATTTTAAATTATATTAAAACTAAAAAATTTTTCCGTGGCATTATACTGAAATAAAAAAAATTAAAAGAATTTATCATTTGAATAAATAAATTAGATCAAAATGTTCTACTGAATAAATTAATAATTATCAAATTATAAAATAAAAATAAAAAATAATAAAAGGCTATCAAGAAATACTTACATATTTTCGAGGTGGTATGAAAATTAGTAGAGAAAAACAGTAATAAATAAAATTTTATTTTACTATTTATAATATTAAAAATATTCAAACTGAATACTGCACAATAATAACACAATACAAAGTATAATTATGAAAATGATTCACGAAAAATTGTAATAGTATCATTATACATCATGAAAATATATGTAAATTCTATATTTAACCACGCGCTTGCGCGCGCACGATAATTTTCTCGAAGATGGTATAATCTAGAAAAATAAACACGTCGCCATCTGCCAAATACCTGTGCAACTTAGATGCTAAGCCGCCATCTATTAGGAACTTACAAAACTAACCAAAAAAAATAAAAAAAAAATTTAGGGTTGTACTACCCCTAACATTTAGGGGGAGGAAAAATTGATGTTGGCCGATTCTCATAGATACCGGATAAGCACAAAAAATTTCATCAAAATCGATCAAGCCGTTTCGGAGGAGTATGGCAACGAAAACTGTGACACGAGAATTTTATATATTAGATGAACATCAACAAATCGATTATGTATGAATCACATTGTAAATATTTGTTTTTTAAAATGTAATTTGCGTTGGGGCCGCTCTTTAGGCAAGCCTGGCTTAAGGTATAAGTACTCTGGCGTGGATTATTTGTTTGCAGGAAATCAGGGAGCGGCATGCTGAGGAATACAACAAGTTATCCAGGGAGAAAAGAATCGAATTAGGAAACCAGTTCAAGGACTTCGTCCTCCGTGCAGAATACGAAGAAGAAGTGATAACAGAGCCGTAAGAAAATTCTCAGTTTATAAATAAAATTCATTCAAGATATATAAATTTTTAAAAGATATTAAAATTAAGAAAAATTATAGAAAATCTAAAAATAAGATTGAAATTTAATAATATATGCCAGGGGTGCACAACCTTTTCAGAATGAGGGGCCAAAATATGAAAAAAGATCATGTCGAGGGCCAAAGCAGTACGTAAATGCTAAAACATGTTATAAACGTGAAAACACTGTTTTTTGTGGCAATACGCATGAATTGTATAATTGTTAATTTACTTATTTACTCATGCAAACATTATACAATAAAGTAATAAAACACAAACATTATAGATATGCTTAAAATACTTTATTTCCAGAAAAAAACTTGAAATTGAATAACGGGAGAAAACTTTTTGGTAATTATACAAAGAACACAATTTAAATTTTGAAAAAATTAGTAAAATTTAATGTGATGGCTATGACTGAATATTTGAAGTTATTGATTTTATGTTGGGCTTAAGATTCGTTGTGGCAATACTAAAACAGAAGAAAGGTTCTCATCTGCTATCCTATTGCTTATTTTTGATTTGTTTAAGTTCATTAAAGAAAAAGTTTGCTCACAAATGTAAAATATTTATTCTGATGTAGAATCGTTTTCCTATCAGATTTTTTCTTTTGTTTATTTGAAAGAGTCTCATTTCTTTTTAAATTAGTCTTATTTTATTAACAACATTCGCGGGCCAACTTTAAAGGCGACGCGGGCCAATTTTCACCCGCGGGCCATAGGTTGTGCATCCCTGATATATACAATAAGTGCTCGATTTTATGAGCCTTTTATTTACGAACACCCCCACGTTCTTACGAACTAGTAGCTAGTACCCACCATGACATGATAGACACAATGATAATTTTATCTCCCATTTACGAACTAAAATTTTGAAAAATCTCTCTTTTGTTTCTCATAAATAGTTTTAGTTTTCGCTTTTTTTATTTTATGTTATTTATTTATTTATTTATTTTTGTGATTAGATATTTTTCAAATCTTCATTCGATTTCCTTTTTATATAAGGTCTGAGAACCTGATTCATTCTTGACAAAGAAGCGGCGAGAGCCGGCAGTTCAGATGACAGAGAGGGAGCCACAGTCGAATGCACAGGGGTATCAGGCGATGATGGGAAAGGACTGCCGAAACAGACTCCTGCTCACCCGTACGTTAGAACATTCCATAGGGGGGTTCCGCCGCTGGTTCCATTTTTTCCTTCGAACATCTCAATTGATGACGCTTCGTTTGTGGAGAGGGAGGTGGGGCCAGTTCCGATGGGAATGGGTTGCAATGGAATAAAGCGAACTGTCCCACAATGAAGTATAGAAGAAAGTTCTAAAAGAAGTGGATTAAAAAATAGACAAAAATGGTGGAATTCCAAAGAACAGCCTCTTGATCATTTTAAAAACGAGTGGAAAAAAAATCTTTGAAAAATGAAGCAATACCAGCAAAAGTTCCCCCTCTTAACGCTTATTGGGGTCCTTGCTTCCAAATCATGATGATTCCACCCGGCTGCTTCTATTCAACAGGTAGAACCCAACTCAGGTCTATGTTCAAAGAAGCATGTTGGCTCAACAACATTCCCGTTGTTGACAATGTCATCAAAGAGAAATCCAGTGCTTTGAAGTTGAACACAAACGATTTCAGGGCGTCAGATGGCAAAAATTTAAAGACACGCGGTTTGAGCTTTAGAAAATTGTATGCTGAAAAAGAAACGGATAAAATGAAAATGTTTTAAGCAAAAACTTTATTTTGCACTTGTTTCTTATATTTTATTTTTAAATATATTTTATTTACGATGAAAGAGTAGTTTGATAAAAAAATCATATTTTAATATAATCATTAGATAATAAAATAATTATATTATATTATATTAAAAATAATATATTAACATATTTTTTCCATTTTACGAACTTTCTATTTTTAAGAACTGTTGTACTGGACACAGCGAATTAGTAAAAACGAGCGTCTACTTTATTAAAGGAAATCTAAATTAATATAATAATAAATAAATTATTGTTAATGCTATTCAAAAAATATTAAACTATACTGGAAATCAAAAACCTTAAAATTTATAAATTACTATAATATAATTGAAAACTACTAAAAGAACGCAAAATTCCTGAATGAAATGTTTGAATGATCGTTTCTTGATGTACATTTCTCAGTTCATTTTTATTATCAAATTCCGCATTAAAACATTTTGTGGTAAAATTTTTTCATACACATGAGACAGAGTTATAATATTTATTTGAAAAATTATGGATTTCATTTTCTTTGGGAGGGGGACAGTGATGGAGATATTTTCTTTGAATCGAAGTCACCTAAGCTTGTGGAGTTCTAACGAAGCTTTATTGAATGAAAAGTTTCTAGTTCTATTCCAACAAGAAGAGATGAATGCTTCTGCTGTTTGTAGGGCGCTCCCCTGGCTCAGTACAGGTAACCCTCCTATAACACGGTAGTTAGGTTCCTAGAAAATGCCGTGTTGTGTGAAATCGTGTGGTATGAGACCCAGAACTAGTACAAAAAGGGGGGTTACGTTCCAAAAACGTATTAAAAACAAATATTTTTTTTAATTTGACATAAACATTTTAATTTTTATTAAATAATAAATGTATATCCAACACAAAGTAAGAAAAAAGTATTTTAATCTAACGCAACCCTAATTTAATGAATTTATTCGTCGTCACTGCTCAGTACAATCAACCGAGAACGTTTTTTGGGTGGAACGATATCGCCTTCACTTTCAGAACTTTTTTCTCTATTTAAAGTTTTTGTATGTTTTCCCCTCTTAAAAAAATCTGTAATCGAACTTTGCTGACTAGTTCTTACTAGGTCATTGTAAATTTCGCGGTATGGAATTAAACAGTTTTGCAGCTCCCTTTTGAATTTTCGACTTCTTTCCGTGGAAGGGTCTGTTTTCAAGAAAAATAACTCGAGATTTTCCGCTAAGCATAGGCCTTCTTGTAATTCTTACGTTAAATTCTTAACTGCACAATCTTCATCAGAGTCCTCAAAATCTATTTGATTTGCATCCAGGGATGCCATTTCCATCAAATCCGCTTCGTCAACTTCTTCTTCCACTAATAATTCTTGAATGTCTTCAGTAAAGAAGTAAGGAGTGAACATGTTTCCGCCGACCGATAACAAGCTCTAACATTGGAACAAAACCGTGTTATAGGATGACGTGTTATAGGAATTTTCCCGCAATTTACGAATCGTGTTATAGCGAAACCGTGTTATAGGAGGGTTACCTGCAGTTTCACCATAAGATCAGCAGAGTGAAGCCTTGCTTGCCGCGGATGGTGACTGGGAGGGTGGTCGCATCTGTGATGCCGAAAGTCCTTCCGCTGGTATGGCGTAAATGCGGAGAAAAGGGTGCCAACTCAGGTGTGGTGTGACCTCGTCACCTGATCGTGGTTCAAAATGACGATGCACTCAGAGGTGGGAGTATTCCAAACCCTTTAAGGTACGATCTTGGGCTCACCTGCACCACTATGTATGTATGAATACTGAAGTCTGTCGTGATGAGTGCTTGAGAATATTCCCGATTTTCTCGAGCGGCACATAAATAAGGATCTCTCATTAATAATTTAAAAAAAATTCATAGAAAATATTGCGCAGAGAAAGCTTTCACTCAGATTTCAAGTTATCTTCTGTGAATCAAATAACAATGACCTATTATTTTTTAAATAATGAAAATATTTTTGTCTAAGTGAAAATCAAAATAATTTCATCGGCACTTCAGAATTTTCAAGAATTTTGTTGAAAAGTTGAGTCTCAGTTAAATAACCTTCCTTATTGTGCCGTATTCAGGAATCATGAGTGAGTAAAACTCTGGAAACTCCCAAGCGTCCTCTCCAACAGACGAGCCTGCCAAAAGCAGAAACCTAGCACCCCCCTCCCCTGTTTAACTGTGACTGAGAAAAATTAGGAACATTTTTCATTGTTTTTGTAATGACGAAATGGGTATTTTCCTCATTTGAATGCTTATTTCTTAGACTAATTTCTGTTTTAAAATGCTGTTCCAAAGGGGTGCTCCTGAGAAAGAGTCGAATCACTGTTGAATAATTGGACATGAATGTTTAACTGTCAGAATGGCTGCTTCTGAGCCTTTTCTCCATGATATGGGCGATTAGTCATGAAAAAATCTTTAAGGGTTCTCGCTCATTTGTCTGTGCCTGTCTGGTGCCGTGGAAACAAGAAATTTTTCATATTCATTCGCTAGGAGGAACCAGAAGAGAAGCTACTTTCACTTCCTGAATACTTTGAGAATAAGAGAATGTGTTATCCTAAATACCGTAACTCACAACCTTTCGAATCTCCATTTGAAATGGACAGTTCTAGTTACTCTAGCAACCGGATGTAACCAGACTACTTAGTAGGATCTCTTCTTGAGGTAGACCGACAGTATACATGGCTGATTTTCAAACGTTTTCGATTGTTTAGACTGTTTCCTAACCGGTTTCAAATAATAAGAATGACATTTTTGATAATTAAGCAAAATAATTTATAATTATAAGTATATAAAAACAAAATAACTTTCAATAATAAATTTGGAATTTACACCAATTACGTAAAATTTTGCAGTGATTTATATGATATTTGAGCTTATTATAAGAACAGATAAGATATTAAACATATATGACAGAAAATATAATAATTAGAATTTTTAATATCAATTCTCTTTGTAACAGTTAAAAGTCGTTGCAATCACAAAAAGAACTATAGCTAAAATTTCTCTATCGCAGTTGTTTCAATGATAAAAAAATAATTATATTTCAATTTAATTCATATGAACTGTAAAATTCTCCTGATTAAAGAAGGACTGATTAAAGAATAATAACTTATTCTTTAATCGAAATCATGAATTGCATTGGAATTTGGCAAGTAAAGCACGATCTTGTCAGCGTCTTGTGTTTGTTTTATAATATATAATTTCTCATATTTCCGTTGGAAGAATAACTCTCGATGAAATCAACTCACACTTTATATTCTGAAATCATAATAAATTGATTCGATTCATTTATATCAAAAGGGCTGTTGTTCCACTTCATCTGATCTCGGAGGCCCTAATTATGCTTTTATTATAATTAATTTTCTTCTTTTTCTAAAAGCGAGACACATTACAGCCTGCTACAGGCAGTCACTAATAGTTGGTCCATCTTGTCCCATCCATACCTTGGCTCTTCCCGTTTCCTTTCTTTTTTTTATCAGGTTGAAGTTCTTTTCCACTAAAACAAACTACCTAATTGGTGGCCTAACTCGCTTTCTGTTTTCTATTGGATTAGTAAAAGTGGCTTTTTTTACCGGTTTTGCATTGTCAGATCGGTAAAATGTCTGAGCCATCGTAGTCTATTGCACTTCATGACTTCAGCAATATCAGGTTTCTTGTATTTTTGATAAATTTCAAAATTAAACAAAGACCTACCTTCAAGAAATTCACATTAGTAACATTTAATAGCTTTTTTAACATGCGGTAATCTTCTTCTTCTTCTTAAGGTTGGGTTTGTATGTCATTGGGCACCTCTGCTTTTATCAGCATTTTGTACCATTAACTCCAAACCCAATGTTTCCTAGTTCCAGTTGCTCGGGTCACCCACTTTATTAATAAAGTCTGATAACCCTTTAATGGAGCCTAGGTGTAACTCTCTAGTATGGATGATGCCTAAAGAAGTTAATCTAGGGAAGGCAAGAGCCTCGCATTCATAAATGATATGCTCTGCCGTTTCCTCTTGCGTTTGACATTTCCAGCAGATAGGGTCTTGCTGAAACAGTCCCATCTGGTCAGAAAGTCAGTCATGCTAGGGATAGCTTCCTGGCTTTCACCAGAAGATGGTTTGGAGGTCATTTCTACCTCAACATGCGGTAATAGTCTGTTATAAAGGATATTAGAAAAGATATTAAATACAGATTTCAGAAGAGTTATTCCACGATAGTTATAGCAGTCTTATCTGTCACTTTTCTTAAAGATGAAGCGGACCCAGCCCACCTCTCGTTCAATAGGCATCGGTTCTGCTGTTCAAACTCTGCAAACTACTACGTATGAACTTTATTAATTCTGGTTCATAAACTTTCAAAAAAATCGGCTTTAATTCCATCAGGCTTAGCTCTGATCTAAATTTTTTAATTGCGATTTCAATTTTGTCGAGCGTTGGGGCATCTAAATCATAACTTATTTATCTTATCAAAATCTTTCAGATTTTATAATCTCACCCTTTATTTTGGATCTTTTTTATTGTGTAATAATATGCATATATTTATACGTCCTGTAGCTTGCGAAACGGCAGAATGCCTTCCAAAAAGATCCTTCTATAGATAATGAGTCGTATGCATTAGAAACAATAGGAGAAATCGGAAAGCTTTTAAGCGTCAATCCCTATTTATCGATACACATGTTGTCTTATTGACGTACTGAAAAGCAGATACGTCTTCCTATGCTTAGGAAAAGATATTTGTGAAATTCGTAGAATATTAAAAGGCAATTTCTAAATTCGAGAACATGTTAGTTTTCTAACTTCGGGTATAGATTTGGTAATGTTCAGATTCTGTTCTTTCTCCGATTAAATTTCTCACTCTTTTTTTTATATTTCTTGCCTTTAGATTTGATGAGTATTACGATTATGAGTTCACCAACTGTTTCACTTTCAACGCTCGTTGGGGTGATGAGAACAGAAAAGTGAGGTCTGCTGTCCTCTTCAATCCAATCACCGGGAAATCTTCAGGTGAGTCGACTTGTCTTCAAAGAGCAATCAAATAAACTTTCTATTGTTTATTTACATAAATACGGTAATACACGATGGTTAGAAAGCCGTTGCAAATGCCTGAGTCAGTGACTCATTAAGAACTGTGCTCAAGGACTAAAAAACCTGTTAATGCTTCTTGGACCACCCCAACTTATTCACCACTGGTATCAGGTAAAGTGCCCTGGTGGCACGGTATCTCTCAAATGTTGGTATCAGACGGCCATCATCAGGTATATCAGCGGACACATGAGATCTGTCTCCTATTCTTATGGAAAAAAAGGTTTTCCTTGCCAACAGGCTAGGACTAAAACACACATTGTCTAGAACTTTCCAGAATTGATTTTTCCACAAGTCAATTTTAGTGCTAGTTTTCATAAAAGAGAGACAAATTTTATAGACCTTATTTAGCGTGGCTAAACACCGAAGATATGCAGCAACAACAACGGTAATGATGAGAATAGTGAACTGAATATTTTTATTACTAAAAAATTATAATGATATTACTAGTGCAGTAAAAATCACTGGGCTTAAAGTCAGACTATATGCCATCTTCAACATCGAGAAACTTTTGCAAAACTTACTACGCAGATTATTTAAATTGAATTCTTTGAATTCAAATTCTATTAATATGGAGCGGTTTTTGAGTATACAAAAATCTGCTTTTTATTCCGAAAAAAAGTATTAATTCTGAAATTACACCATAATTTTCGGAAGAAATGCTTCAGCGTTTGTGTTCAAAACATATTTAATAATGCCGTTTTTTTATTGATACATTTTTAGCAATGCAGCGTTTCTATCGATGCACTCACGTGCGTTTAAAAAATAAAAATACTCTAGCATGATTCTTAAAATGGAATGTTCGCGGATATTGTCGAAAATATCATTGATATTCAGGATTTGAATATTATAAAATCATTTAAAGAAACAGTATATCAAGAAGATGTATGTATAGAAAAATAAACTTGGATTAGTTAAATTCTAGACTTAATACTGCAAATTTTTTATAATCAATTTCACTTTTATATTATAAGGAAGGGGAAACAAAATGCATGCTTTTCTCTGGGAGCAGACTACAGAATCCTTTTCTTGAAATTGCTTTATATATAAATTTGAAACAGTAAAGTGCTTCACTTACTTAGGTTCTGTTATTACTAGTGACAATAGAATATCTCCTGAAATATAAAAAAAACCGATTAATTTAAAAAGTAGGGCCTTTTTAGCCCAGAAAGACTGTTTAAATCTAGTTTGTTTGTTGTTGTTTTTTTTTAGAAATATAAAGTTTTTTATTTACAAAATTCTTGTGAGGCCTGTCTTGACATATGCTTCTGAGTCTATGACAAAGTTGGAGGAAAATATAACAGAGTTAAGTAGTAGAGGAGAATACTAAAATGTAGAGAAGAGTAACTGGTGAAGGAATTCAGAATTATATAAGATATATATACACTCTGATTTTATTAAATATATGAAATTAAATAGAATGAGCGGGATTGGCTCGTGTGCATCCAATGCGTGATGAAAAAAGACCTATTAAAAGTAGGAAGTGGGGAAGGCCGTGTTTGAGATGAGCGCTGAAGTCACATCTTCTTGCAATGAATGAGAATTGGAAGTCAAACATTTTTCAGGGGCCATCAAAGAGAAATCTTCTGTGGAAAGCATTGACTCTCACTGGGCTGTCTGTCCAATTATGATGGTATATTATGAGGAAATTTCAATTTACTTTTGCTTCTGTAAACTGTTTCAATAATATTTCCTAATTACTGCAAACACTAAATGAATCCATAGAAGCTCCATCAATTTACTTGTTTTTTTTTCAACGAAGACAAGATCAGCAACTCTATCCTGCTTAAATTAAAACTCATTTCACTTAATCATGATGTTCACTTGCAATGGATACCTTCACATGTGAATCTCCACGGGAATGAAATGGCCGCTAATCTTGCTAAGGAGGGTTGCAGGATTTCAAATACTCCCTCTTCCACACTTACTTTTCTGGAGTTATACTCCCGGGAAAAATCAAAAATCTTGGAGGAGTGGAAAACACCCCCACCCATAATTGGTACAAGGGATCAAAACCGGGTTTGTCCCTTGACCTCCCATGTGACAGACGTACCCGGACTGTTCTCTCAAGACTTGCTAGCTGTCATATTAAGTGCCTCTCTTTCAACGAAGGCAGGAAAACTTTCGCCACCTGCACCAAGTGCCAAAATCATCAGGCTTCTCCTGAGCATCTTTTGGATTGCATGGGCCTATCTAGGGAGGATCTCTTTAGCAATCCTCTTTTAGTCTTCGACTTCCTTACAGTCAACGAACTCGTGGATCTAGTCTGACTCCGTCAGACATGGAGGATAAGCAACAACAACAACACTAACTCTTGTTTTTTTTTTTTTTTTAAGTCACCAGTAATACTTCCGAATTGTTTCTAACTCCAATTGTAGCATGAAATTTTCCTTTAGAGCTCGTGATGTGCGTCAATATGGACATCGACAACTACAGCAACCTGACGGACGCAGCCTCTGGCAGAGTTAAGATGACCATCCACGCCAATGATATAGTGCCGAACCCAACTTACGACTCAGCCAGTCTCGAAGCAGGACGATTTTATTCCTATGGCATTCAGAAGGTACTTAAACATATTCTCCAAGATATTAAAACTGAAAACCAATGTTTTCTTTTAAATCCTAAATATGAATTTTTTTATTTATATTTGCTTCGTTCTAGCTATCTCTCACCTTCTAGGTAAAATACTTAATCTGTAAAATTTGAGAAAGAGAATATCAAACTTTTATAATATAGTCTGCTGTTGCCTGTTGGTTATTCTAGAAATATTCCACTGCCAAATGGCGCAATGAAACAAATATCTTATTTATATGGAACTGAAAATCATATACTCTCTCCTTAATTTCGTTTTGTAAAAAACGTTTTCTGGCAAAATTGGACAGGCGAATAAAGAAAAACCTAGGAAAATATTTACTATGTCTTGTTGTGCAACCCTAGAGTTTCAGTCATTGGAGGTAGGCGGGATATTGATGTAAATACTGCTGTAAGTACTTTTCAATGGCTCAACACTCTTGGTCAAACCCACGCTAAAAGTATTATCTGTGGATCATCAGAGAGGATTGCCTCTGAAATTCTAAGATGCTCTAGGCAGAAGATACGTTTAATCGTAGGCTTCATAACTGGGCACTACTATTTCAGAAAACACCTCCTTAAAATGGGACTGTTTCAGCAAGCCCCTATCTGCAGGAAATGTCATATGCAAGAGGAAACGGCCAAGCATATCATTTACGAATGCGAGGCTCTTGCTCTCCCAAGATTAACTTCTTTAGGCATCATCCGTACTAGAGAGTTACACATAGACTCCATTAAGGGGTTATCGGACTTTATTAATAAAGTGGGTGACCCGAGCAACTGGAACTAGGAAACATTGGATTTGGAGTTAATAGTACAAAATTCTGATAAAAACAGAGCTGCCCAATGACATGCAGACCCAACTCTAAGAAGAAGAAGAAGTACTTTTCAAGTTTAATTGAATTCCTTTGGGCGTAATTTAAGCAACTTTTCTGATTGAATATTCCTTTATCATTATTCAATTATTTTTGATTATCTTTTTTTCATTGTTTGTTCCGTGTTAAAATCTGCTAGTTTTTCCTTTTGATTTGTATGTATTTCTTTGGTAGTTTTCATACATTTTGAATAATTATGCTTTAAAATACTGTACGTTATCTAGAAATTTTAATGCTTCCTAATGATAAATCATAATTTTAATTTTTGATAATTAGTAATAAAATGGTAATTTTAATGCTTCGTTTAGGGGTTTATAGCTTATTCTAGAAAGAAAGAGCAACGATACATGAGCTATATGAGAGATTACATAAGCTTGACGATTTTTCACTTATTTCTAAAACATTCATGCTAACTGGATTATATGACATGGGTTCCATTTACAAGCTAATGGAGCACACAGAAATCATTGAAAATGAAAAGTCGTTAAAATAAACGCTCACTATGGATACAGAAAATATTGTCATTGGTTTGAAGAAATGAATTAATTCTTTGATCACTTTATATAGAAGTTGTCATAAGTAAACAATTGGTTTTGGCAGTCAAAGATGGCTATTGTATCCAATTGTTTTGTAAGTTTTCCTCAAGTGAACAGCGAAAACTATTCACATTGATTTTTGATGGTCCTTGAATTCCTGATCATGTTTTTAATACCCAAAATTTCCGATATCTTTGATTATTATTAAATATTTTGCTTGCACATTTTTCGTCATAGTTATTAAAAATTTCACTAATAATGCAAACAGAGAGCAATGAAAATGAAATTCATTATATTCTTGTAAGTTTTTTTGAATAATTATATATTAATGGGATAGCAAAGATTCCTTTTCTAGTTACTTGGACACTTTTCCTGATAATGATATTTCTTTCTGATGAGTTTAGTGTGAAAACAAAAAAGAACGGTTTCGTTCTAGATAACGGTACTAAGACACCAGAAAAAGGTGGAGCACATTTTTAATAACGGGTCATTGTTCCATCCACAAAGCCACCGCAGCTCAAAGGAGAAAATTCCTCAAACCAACTTATCTTCATCTAACACTTATTGAAACTGCATGTTTGTTTTTAATTTGTAGAACTCTATTTCTTTATCTATCTATTTAAATATTTTAAATTGACAATTTACATTTTACACATGCTACATGTAATTTCTGCATACATTTAACTTTTGATAGCATATTAGTTACTTTTTATAGTTATATATAAAACGTATTATTATAGAAATTTAAATTTACACTATCGTTATAACTAGAATCAATTTTACGAAAACATGACCACTCAGATATCACAAAATTTCCCTAAAAAATCACTGAAATCTGTCAAATCAGTATTCATCGATGGTGTACAGTAAAACAACACGAGGTGGTGTCTTACTAAATACCATTGCTATATTTTAAAGAAGAGTAACTTTAAATATCAAAAATGTTCTTGCTCAGATTTTTCAACTGTATATTCTTTATCATCATTTTCCTAATCAACCTGTTAATGCTGTCTTTTTAAATGAGAAGGAAAATACTTATAAAATGATTTTTTCACTCTATTTTATTTTTACGTAGGTTACTACGGAACTCCTGGAAAGTCCTTATCAAACGAAGTGCAGGAGTTATGATAAAGAAAGAGAATTTCGCACCGGAGCAAAGATGAGCCAAAAGGTATATAAACTCCATAAAAGATGAAAAAGTTATACATTTTCAAATTGATTACAATATTACATTTGAATTGAGTTTTATTAACAATATTCTTATTTAATCCCAAAAAATTAATTTTTAATCTCCTATGAATAGAATATATTATTCTGTCTTGTTTACCATGGAATTAAAAGTTGTTCATTGTTGTTATTTAATAACAAATAATTAACTTAACATTTTCAGGACTTTGTTTAAGACGCGCGTTCAGGACAAAGCTGAAGTGAAAGGAATGATCTTACAGGACGGGAGTTTTTCTCCGCTAGGCCTAACTTTAGAAAAAAATTCGTAAATAATAAAGTTAAAGTCGTGATTTTTGGTAGCATTTTAGATTATCTACATAATCTATCTTATAACTTAAAACTAGACTTTAAAAATGTTTTTCCTTCAATTTATAGGAAAATATATATATATAAAAGTTGCTTACTCTGAGAAATAATTTTCAACAGGGCAATTCTAATTTTTCCAAAATTATAATTGACAAAACACTTCAACATATTTGCAAATTAATAAAAACTATACAAGGGCTATTTACAAGAAAAAATAACAAAATTTAAAATGAAGACTGAGGGTGGAAAATCTCAAATCACGGAGAAACGCAAAGTCCGACATTGCATGATTTGCAAGTATAAAATGTTTGTTGTGTTTTCTTTTCTTTCATCACCGTTTGTGAGCAAACAATGCCCTTTCTGCGACTTTTTTCTTCCTTTTTGTTCTAATTAAGTGTAGAAAAATGCCTACCAGATAATCCTCACCATAATAATCTGGAGTCGATAATTTTCAAAATAACAAGAAAAGTGAGCAAATAAAACCGAAAGCAGTAAAAACTGTAACGAAACTGACGCTAAAACCCTAAAAGACTTCCAATAGTAGCGAAAACAAAATAAAAAAAGTGTTCGGAGAGCTATCAGAAGCGGGAATCCATAAATGACGTGGATAGTTGAAGAGCCGAGTTGTGTTTGTTTACATTGAGACTTCCTCTCTCCCCACCCACAGCTGATAATCAAAATACCAAAAAAAGCAAGAATACGAAAAAAATGAAGGTCAGAACACTAAAACTACGTTCAGTTTAAATGTGATGGACACATAGTGCCATCTAGTGATTATTAAAACTTGTTCCAGCTTAAAATGCATATATGCACCGCCCGGCCCTCACTTTCGTCCGTGCGAAATGCATATATGCACCGCCCGGCCCTCACTTTCGTCCGTACGAAATGCATATATGCACCGCCCGTCACGAAGAGGTTAAGAAAGAATGGATCGTGAAATCCATTTGAAATTGCAGTCTTCTCAATGGTATTGGCATACAATTCAATGCAATTTTCACACAGTCACAGTATTTTTTCAGAAGGAAGTGAAATGACCCTGGTGGCAATGCTTCTCTCAGCAAGATGAGAAGATATTTGGTTGGTATAGAGATTATTGAGTAATTGATGTTTCGTTAAGGTAAAATCTGTTACAAATGGCAAACTGCTTTTGTTCAATGAAATTTCAAGATGTCTGACATTGTCTACTCAATATTTTTGAATTACTTCGATAGGAGAAAAGACATAGTTAGTGTCTCAACAATTAAAACCGAGTATTATTCTGTTGGGGCCAATCAACTGGTATTAAAAACAGTGTCGTTAGTTACAAAATTTCTTCAACCTACCATAAAAAAGATGAGATTTAATTCCAAAAGTGAAAAGCTAGTTCTGGATATAGATTATCAAACTGTCTAAACTATTGCAATACCTGCATATGTCCCACTTTTGAATGCTGCATTTCAACCATGGCATCTTTATCTTCTCATTCAGTAGCAAAAAGAAAGCGGACTTAGTCCCTAAATGTATCATTCACACAATCGTACATTGTCTTATTAATCGCGAGAAGACAACATCTTTGTGGAGTGTCAGAGGTAGTTACCATAATAGTACATGGCAGGGGTGACAAAGCTCCTTGATAATCCGAGATATTTTTCAAAATTTGAAATATTTCGAGAGCCACAATTAAATAAGTATTTAAAAAGTATGCAAAAAAGGTATTAAAAATTTTTCTTGCAGAAATTGTATTTATTGAATTCATAAATAAAAGTACAAAATATGTGTATTGAATTTAAATATTAAAAACTTAACACATTTATTTTGCTTCTTTTGATAGTTCTTTAAAATTAGGACACTAATTATTGACAATACTTCTTAGTAATTCTTTGAAATGTTGGTTAGTTACTACTAATCGGTGTTTGGATTTCACGAATTTTAAAGAGTAATAAAATGATTCACATAAGTACGTTGTTTCGAATATTGAAATATTTAGAAATGCAGTCGTTTTTGATTCAGAATACTTCGATTCTGGTTCAAATTTCCGAAATTCAGTAATCAGTGTCGACCTATGTTTTAATTGTAGAGCTTGAGCTTCTCTCGAGTACATTTATCGAGAGCCATAAATAATCCTTCAAAGAGCTTTTGTGGCTCGCGAGCCAAATGTTAGCCACCCCTGGTATATGGAATTTGAGCTTAACCTCAAATTATCGTCTCTGAATAATATCCATTGATTTCATTAGTAGGAATTGCCAATGACATTGAACAGTTTATGGAGTCGCTATTGTCGATAAAATAGATCTTCTTTTGAGCACATGATCTTCTCGTGATGCTCAGAACCACTGGAAAGACTCCCGTAGGGTATATCACTTGCTTATGACGTCCTAAGACACAAATTACTCAAAACTGGCAACCATCGCCAATCGAATCTGCTGATGTGTGGGAACTAATACCACTTATAATTAAACATCCCTATCTGACATTTATTGGCAGTGCTTAGGGATGTTAACTAATGCGAAATAAAAAATTACGAAATACTTATTCCTCGCCAACATCTTGAATTTTTGTTCGTATTACGAAAATATTTTGTAAAAAAACTTTATTTTAAGAGAATTCCAATGTTTATGCGAACAAAAAACCTTTTACAAATCTAAATTAACTCAACCAAAAACTTGGCATTGTTGCAATAATTAGAAAAGTACCGAACCGGACTGGAACTTTTTTTTCATCTGTGGTTTATGAAGAAAGTTTTCTATTATTGTTTTATATAAATAAAAATATGTTGGATAATTTTACTGAGATTCCTGTAAAATTTCAGTTTCTGTAGATTTATAACTATTGTTGTTGCTAATTCCAGATTGTCTAGCAAAGCTAGACAATCTTCTTGAATCCAAACATACACGAAAAGTCTAAAAGCAATAGAGGACCCTGAAGGACTTCGTTCTTTTTAAAATCCAAGCAAACTAAGATATGGGTTAGGGTCACCTTTTCACCTTCACTCCAGTGGCACTCAGAGGAGATCTTGTGTCCCTGCTGGAAAGTGACATGGCTACCCATGAAGAGCGAGAAGACCAACCCGGCTTCTTCCGAAGCATCACAGGTAGTTAGGAAGAATCTTTCCAAGTCGGTTTAATTCCGTCTTCCTAAGGAAAGAGATTTTGCTGTATATGAGAGCGTCACAAGGGCTCACCTCCTACTCAGCAACAGTCCTGACGATGTAATCGGACCTTTCATTTCCGTCGACCTCAACATGGATACATTGAAAATGGATAAAGTGTCCAGAAGAAAGCCGGACTCGAGGATCTAAATAATGAGGCTTATCTTGTTAACACGCTCCAAACAAGCTTTTATTGTCATTGCAATTCAAATGATTAAGGAAAGGCTCAATCAAACTGTTTCACCTCTTCGCATTGTGCTTTGTATGAAGACGTGTTTCTTAAGCAAAGTGCTTAGGAGAACAAAGATAATTTTTCTGACAAAACATTTTTAACACGATAATCATTTTACCCTTTGAAACATAAACATTGAAATAAGTTTTAAATAAATATTTTTATCTTTTATATTTGATATTACAATTTTTAAAGCTAATACATTTGAAAATAGTTTATAAAAAATATCGCGAAATCTAAAGCATTTGATGCAATGTATATTTATACAACAAATATGTATTTACACTGGCCATTTATCTTAAATGATAGCTATGCAAGTTGGATTATTTTTGCGCATCCTATATGATGAGTAACTTATGTTAAATGCCGATATAAGTTTGGATAGCTTTAATTTAAAATTTTTGTTGCTTGTTATAACAGCAGTTTAAAATACATTATTGATGAAATTGTTTGTTTTAAACCAATTTATTTTCTTAAAATGTCTCTAAAATGCATTATTTTCATATTTTTTTCACTCAAAAATACTTTTTTGACTGTTTTTAAAAGTGCATTCACAGAAAAATACTTTTGATTAAGCATTTGTTTATTTTAGTTTTAAGCAAGGAAAGAGCTTTTCGTTAAAATTGAGAGATTCAACAAGATCCTGCGCATAACAACAATAGTGAAGGAAAAAAATTTTTGTTCTATCTTTTAACATACAAGAGGCTAATAAAAATATACTATATAGTACATTGTTGAAGGATGTAACATAAAAAAAATACTTTACTGAGACGCTTAACTTTTTCAAATTACATTAACCTCAATGTTGGCCTTTTATATTCTTCACTGAATTGCCTTAGAATGAAACTTCGTTTTACATCCTCTAGGACAAGCGTTAATGATCAATAAGGAGCACACCCCGAGTTGCTGTTGTCACTTATGATACTTGAACAAGCCAACCCCGCTTTGCCATCCACTATGCGAATTTAAGTCAATAGGGGCTTTTTTCGCTTAACCAGAGCTCCACGAAGGTAAAAGTATGAGTTCGTTCTAAACTCCTACGATAGATGGCACCACCAGAGAGTCCATTCCCTTAAATTTTGGCATTGATCTGGATTGGGATGAAATTTTCTCCAAACCATGGTAACTGCTCAGCGACTGACCACAGGATTTTCAATGCCACAGATTTAACAATCACGTATATCGCATGTACTCTGCAGGTCTTTGGTGGCATTGGGAATTGAACCTCTCCATTCTGGACGGAAAACCAATGCCCTAACCATTAGGCTAACACGGCCTAGTGGCTTTCCTACGTAATGAATGGTTTCAGAGCGCATAATTATCTGTTAAATGTATTGAGTTAATCTGTTATAAAAGAAAAGGGGTGCCTATGTTAATAGAATAAGAACCGAAGGCAATGAAATTGCATCCGGGAGGATTTTTATAGGTAAAGGTTCCTGGAATTCAGGGGATAAAGTAATAATTTTTAAGAATACTGGGAATCTTGA
>JAJQOW010001107.1:0-17500 GCA_037975125.1 Latrodectus hesperus
TTGTTTTCTTATAACTCTCTGTTACTAATTGTTTTCTTATAACTCTCAGTTACTATTTGTTTTCTTATAACTCTTTGTTACTATTTATTTTCTTATAACTCTATTACTATTTGTTTTCTTATAACTCTCTGTTACTATTTGTTTTCTTATAATTCTCTGTTATTAATTGTTTTCTTATAACTCTCTGTTACTAATTGTTTTCTTATAACTCTCAGTTACTATTTGTTTTCTTATAACTCTCTGTCACTATTTGTTTTCTTATAACTCTCTGTTACTATTTGTTTTCTTATAACTCTCTGTTACTATAATTGTTCTTATAACTCTCTGCTACTATTTGTTTTCTTATAACTCTTTGTTACTATTTATTTTCTTATAACTCTCTGTTACTATTTGTTTTCTTATAACTCTCTGTTACTATTTGTTTTCTTATAATTCTCTGTTACTAATTGTTTTCTTATAACTCTCTGTTACTAATTGTTTTCTTATAACTCTCTGCTACTATTTGTTTTCTTATAACTCTTTGTTACTATTTATTTTCTTATAACTCTCTGTTACAATTTGTTTTCTTATAACTCTCTGTTACTAAAACAGGCTATTATTTCAATGTGTTGATTCATTTTATGGATTGAAAATTTCAGAAAATCCTTGTTTATCATGTTGTTGTTGCACCAGCATACTTTCTGTACCTTGTCCTTGTCATCTATCATTTAGGGGAAGCAGCGGTAAATTAGAAGTAGATATTAAGCAGATTTAATTTAAGCCGGATTATGAACCCAATAATGAGGACAATGCACTAACCAACCAGGCCACTTTGATCTTATTTATCAAGTGTAAAACATAAAAATTAAAGTAATCGCGCGCGCAAAAATTAATTTTATTTAAAAAAATAAAAACTTTCAAAAATTTTCAGAATTTTTTATTTTTGGGGCACGACAGCACATGTGGGCCAAGGACTATAACTGTTTTCATGACCGAGGGTTCTGGGGTGCGAAGCATATGTCCAAGTTAGGTTGTCAGCCTAACGTGAGCCCCACAGTGTTTAGTTCCCAAGAATGATTGGTACTGAATTTATCAACCCACTGAAGTGAGAAAACGCTAAGTCATCCTTCCCAACCCGAGGATCCGCCTCGTATCTTGGACTAAGGCACCGAAAAGGCGATGTTCCCAGGTGGTCACCCTCCCAAAAACTGACCGCGCCCGTTGATGCTTTTTTAAAATTAACATTGCATATATATTTTTTCATTAAAATTATTTACTTTACATTAAATGGATTGCAATGAATTACGTATTATTTTTATAAAATGTTTGTGGAAAATTAAATGACCTTAGAAAATTTACCTTTTATATATTACCTTTATTAGAAAATTTATCCTTATTATAAATTACTACTCGCATTCCAATCAATAATTCCGTCATAAAATATAATATCTACCTTCATAATCCCAACACATCAGACTAAAACGCAGTTTAAAAATTTATATATTGAATAACTTTCATTTCACTTAATATTGCCTATATAAAACAATTATATTTTTAGCTTAAAAATTTATATTACATTCAATATTGGAAATATTGGTTAAAATAATATCTCAACATTGCCTATTATTGCCCATCATTTTTTATGGTACATAACATTACTGTTATATACCATTAAAAATGATTTTAGGATAGTTTTAATATATTTGTATGTGTGATAAAATAAGGTTACATCAATTTTTAAAATAACTATTTTCTTCAGGAATTCGTGAATGAATATGCCAATAAAAGTATAAAAGGAACTATTTTTATACGTTCTAAGCATTCAATAATTAGGTAGTATGAAGATTTTATAAGCACTTGTGTGTGTAATTTTATCTAAAAATCTTGAAATCGGATTTGAAGGTTAAATATTATGGCCAATATTATCAATATGCAAAATACTAAAGAATATTTCAAAATTTTTTTAAATAATGAAAAAAATTTCATGCATAAACTTTTTTCTATTATTTAAAATATGTTTTGAAGAGATAATTTTTAAAATATAAGCTGCATAATGCCATTTAATATTACAGAATGTTTTTGAAACTTTTTTGGGGATTACTGGTAAAATTTTTATCAAATGTAAGGAATACAGGTACTTACATTTAATTCCATAAAAATGAGATATATAAGATTTTGTCTCATAGATACTAACAACCTAAATCTCTACTTAAAATAGAAAATACCGCCCTTATTTCATTCAAAATTTCACATAAAAGAAAGTCATAAAATAAAATGTATTTCGAAAATTTATTTTTAAAATTTCATTTACTTTTTTCCAAGATAAAATGTGGATTTTTAGAATTTTTATTTGATAAAGCTGAATAAGTTGATAGTAAATAAAAAAAGAGAAAATTTGTTTTTACCAAAATAATTTACTTAAGAAAATGAGTGTAAATTTCGACGCTCATAAAATACTTATATCAAAATGGAAGTCATTTCCGATTTTTTGCTTAATAACATATATCAGATATGAGTATAAAGAGTCAAGAACCTTTTATTAAGGAGATTATTATAAGCTTTTAACTAAATTAAAATAATACATGCTTTTTGATTTTATAATTTGCTGCAACTAAACTGGAAATCCATGTAAATTGCACAGCCTAATTAAAATAATTGGTTTAAACTTAATTTTGATTTAAAAATTTAGGCAAAACTCTTTTTTAATCATATTTATTGCAAAGGTCATTTGCTCTAGCATAAATTTTCCTTCTAGAAAATAGCACAAAAATACACAAATATATATTACATACACATCACACACACATTTATATACGAGTGTGTGCATGTGATTGAGTGCGAAATTATTTAGCTTGTTTTAGATTCAGTGGTTTCAAATTCGTTAATTTAGCAGCAATCTTTTTGAATTTGATTGCTTAAAATTATCCTTATATTTATTAAAATATGCATTATTAAACATTTTCAACATGCTAAATATAATTTTAACAAACTATTTTTCGTGTAATAAAATAGATTAAAAGAAGTATTTTAAAATCTTAAAAATATATTCAATTTGTATTAACTTCAATTTCAGTTTTTACAAAAATAACAGCTACAAGTTTTAATTTGCCAAAATTTCGATACAAGTTCTCAGTTAGAATGTTCAAGTTAATGCCATTAGAATATTAAGTTCTCGTTTTTAAACATTGTCATTCATAGTTCTATTGCCCTATAAATATTGATTCACAGAATTTTTGAAGCCCTTATTTGGAATTATACCATAAAATTCTTTCTAAAATGAAATATAACTATATACTTTCTTTTTTTAGAAAATAAATTTTTATGTTGAAATATCACTCCTATTTAGATACTTTTTCGTAAATTTCAAAAATATTTTGGTAAAATGTCATAAAAAAATGGCATGTACCTTACACTTATGACATTTAGACATGAATTTTATGAACACAATTCATTTTTGGAAAAAAATTAAAGTTTCTCTTTGAAAATATTTTTAAATAAATTATATTTGGAATTTTTAAAACCCTATTAGGACTAAAGATTTTTATTTGACTAGAAAAATGATTCTTGTCAAAATCAGTAGCCAGAGTAGCCGTCACTGTTGGAGATCACCGCTGCCACATACCTCAGTATTGATTCAAAGAGACTTTGGGTATGTTCTTGGGGTACAGCAGACCAAACAGCTTTCAAACGTTGCAAAAGGTGATCTGGTGTGGTAGCTGGTGATGTAATCTGAGTCAATCGTTGAGCAACCATGGACCACATGTTTTCTCTCGGCGAAAGATCTGGAGAGCATGTCAGCCAAGGAAGCAATTCAATCTGACGATTGAAGAAGAACCCTTTGAAAATGCGTGACACGTGTGGTCGTGCATTATTTGTTTGAAATATGGCTATGAGCAAGCCGTGAAGATGAACAAGGACAACTGGCTAGAACACCTTGGTGATGTATCGATGTCTGTTTAAAGTAACGACAATACGTACTACTGGAGTACGAGAGTGATATCCAATACCACCCATACCATAATACCCGGTGCAGGACCAGTGTGGCGGTGCATAACGCAGCTGTTCAGCATCCTCTCTCCACGGTATCTCCAGACTGGAATCCGATCATCGTAGTGTTGCAAACAGAAGCAAGACTCGTCAATAAAAACAATTTCATTCCATTCTACCTTCTACGTTCTTCTTTTATCCCACTGGCGGTGGAGACGTCTGAGGTTCTGCATCGAGGGTAGACGAAGCAATGGACGTCATCCGGACAGACCACTCATTCGACACCGTTTACACAGACACTGTAAACGGTGTTGAATGGTACGCACAAACACTGTATGATGCATTACAGACTGAATGTGCTGTGCTATGGTTTGTGATATGACAGAGCGATCCGTCACTGCCATGCGCACAATTTGCCCGTGAAGTGGTGCACTGAGGTGGTTGCGATCGAACACGTCGGTCCATCGTACCTTCCAACATCCAATGATCACATATCCCCTTTACAGTTGTTTGGTTTCGCCCAACCCGACTACCGATTTATTTCCCTGAAAGATAATCCACAATCATGGTTGTTTTTATTTTTAAGTATATATAGTAGTGTATTATGTTGTCCAAAAATTATGTTTTATGAATACTCTAAGAGTGAACTTTTTGAAAGATACAAAATGCAATTTTTCTCATATCAAATTTTTTGACACAGGAATCTCCCTTTTTTAATTGATTTTGCAATCAACTTTGCAATACTTTGTTTAAGTAAATTAGTATGCGATTAAAATAATACGTAAAATTGATGCCACACAGTGAATAATATGTTGTTGTTCCAGAATATTTAATTTGCCATTGCTTTCATTCAATTTATTTTTTCTCGCTTTTTTATATATATCATAAACTGTCACAATTAATCAATTATTATGGAAAGTTGATTTATTTTGTTCATTTATATAGTTTGAAAAATATCAACTATTGAAATTAAGCTGTTACTAGACATGGAACTGTTAGAATTAATGTAAGCTGATAAATATTAAAAATAATTAAATTTCTGTATATTTGCAATAAGATAAAACGAAAAATTATTTTAAGATGTTTGAATAATATAAGAGATGCACAAAGCATCTCTGATAAACTTCATTAATAGTTTGCAAGAATTATGTATCATAATGTAAGAAATATGGAAAAAAACTTCAAATACACCCACAGAACAAACAGAAATGAAGAAAACATAATTTTTCAATGTTATCAAATAATGGTTTTAAGAGACTGTGCAGTACACCAAATTCACCTAGTTTAGTTAATTTTAATGCTTTAAGTCTACAATTAATTGTTACAAGAAATTCATTTTGTTACATTGAGCCCAAACACCGTAGTTAAACACATACAATTTATTTGTAAAAGTTATTACACATAAAATTTATTAAGTGTGATAGTATTTTCTAGTTTTGAGAACTCATAAAAATAAAAGTGAGATTTATTTAAATATTTTTATTCTTCTTATAAATTAACAGCTAACTTAAGACAGTTTATAAAATCATAGGTAAAAATTAAGAAAGTTATTCCTTCTTATTTCAAGCATGAGCTTTCAGTATTTAGTTCCCTAAGTATCAAATTTATAAAATGAAAAACATTTAAAATTATCACATGCTTTAATCATTATAGTTTTGAAATTAATTGATATATTATGTTAATGTGTTGTCATATTAATGTTTAGTCATCTTAAAATACAAAAATGAAATCTAACTCAGAAAAAATTTAAAAACTAAACTCATTTCATTGATAAATGATTAAAATAAATTTTTTTTAATATTTTACATTATTTTTACTTTCATTTTTGCAATAAAAACAATAAAATTTATTTCACTTTGCATGATATTAGTATGCATTTTTAAAATTGATAATTTAATTCTGTGAAAATGACTATGCGTAAGATTATTTTTCTACGGTTTAAGAAATATATGTATGAGATACATTTAAGATTCTATTTCGGAACAAAAATATTTTCTTGTATATCGTTAACAAAAATTGCTAAGAAATATGTGCATTTTAAATTATAATGGTTAAGAGTTCATTGAGAGTTTTCTTTTTTGTCTTCTGAAGGTTTATTTCAAGAAAAAAAAACCTTTTAGAGAGCTCTTAATATTAGTCTGCATTTAAAGAGGGGATAAAAGTAAAAGAAGGTTAGAAGATGATTCTGATAATGTTATACGCACTTTCAATTATATGGATGACTGATTTCCGACCCTTATCAATTAAAGTTATTGGAGCAGAATGAGAAGTCAAAATCCATAATTAATAGCTAGAAATTATTGAAGCATATAAAATTTGATTATTTAAATGTAGGAAAGTGTCGTAAGATGTAGTTTTTAAGCTGAAAAGCACATAACTAAATCATTAATACTTTGTAATTACTAATAGTGTCATTATTATTAATAACGTGAATTTATTGGGTAATTTAATAAACTTTAACTTAAAATAGGGTGCATAAAATGGGATAAAAATTTCTATTACATTAT
Organism: Latrodectus hesperus; assembly: GCA_037975125.1. NCBI lineage: Eukaryota > Metazoa > Arthropoda > Arachnida > Araneae > Theridiidae > Latrodectus > Latrodectus hesperus. The sequence goes on from JAJQOW010001107.1 coordinate 6,474, forward strand.
TGGATTAAAATTTGACTTGTAAAATTAAAAGTTTTGATGCTTGATGCATTTATATATAAATATGTGTAAAAGTATTGCAAAAATTAATCGTGATTTAACTTTTCTGCTGGGTTTTATAAGCATTCTACAATGAACTTTAATTTTTAAGGGATTGTTAAGTACATAAGGTTAACTATTTTTTTGTTTAGAATCAGTATATAAATGCAACGATACTTTCTTTCATTCTTAAAACTTTCACTTTGAAATAATATTGACAAGATTTGATATAATATTGAGGTTGATTTCTAGAATTTTTCATTATATAAAAACTATTATTTTTAAGAACTTTTAACATTTAGATTACTCAAATTAAAAACAATTTAATTGAAATTCAATTTTTCACTTTTACTTATATAAATGAAAATACAGTAGAGAATTAATATTTTTTATGCACGTTTTAATGTCATAACTAACAAATTTAAAGTAGTTTCTATTATTTCTATTACATTTATTGTACATTAATTACATTACTTGTACATTTATTATGATATCTATGACGCATTAAAAATTACTATATAGTACAGTTTAAAATAATATATGTAACAAACTAAGAATTATTTTTTCCATTTTTATAATAAAAAGCTTCTAAATATTTACAATTCTGCTTCAAGTTAAAAAAGATAAAACAAAATCTTCAAAGGTAACAATGGGACATTTCAAGTTTTATTAGCATTTAAATATTTTGAGTTACAACTTATTTGACACCTAATAATTTTACCAAAGGACGACTAAGACAATAAGTATACGTAAATATTCTATACGATACAAATACATTATATAGCTGTTATTGATACATATTTGATTTTTCAATTATTCAGCATTATTTAATTTGTTTTTTTATAATTTATTCCATGCATAACTGATAATACTTTGCGGAATGTTTTTAGTTGTTCTAATATTAAATTGTTAAATAAAACAATAATAATTAAGTAAAACATTTTCCGTAGATTAAAATACATTTCTTCAAAGGAAATTTCTTTATTGTTAAAACATGTTTGGAATACATAATTTACGTAATACGCAATGGCTTCTGTTTTCTATTTCGTTAATACTAGAAATATATTAAAAAATTTACAAGATTATTATTTATGACAAATTTAATTAATAATTTTCCCTTTTAAATTTTAAGTTATCAATGATATTTTATAGTAAATTAGAAATGAAAATAATTTTTGCATCTTATTTAATTATAAACATTTTATATCCTACTTTTAAATTTTGTAACTTATTGTACAATTTAAAATAGGAATAATGTAAAAGTTCTACAAGAGCTTTTCATAACAAAATGTGTGGCTAAAATATTCTCATATTTACATCATATGCAGATAATTTATATATACAGAGATATCTGTATATATAAAGTAATATATAAGTGATTTATATATTACTTTATATATATACAGATAAATCACCTCGTGACAAGTATTTTTTAAAGTTTAAATTAATTAACTTTTAAATATACCCAGTTCTTTAAAATATTCGGTTGAATGCTGTAAATGGCACACAACGGGTTTTTTGTATTTAATTAAAAATTATGATTATTGTATTTCTAAAGAAGCGTAACATAAACACATTTTTGAAGTATTTTTTTCTTAGCAGCAATTGTGGAAATAAAATTCAAAACACAATACATTGTATGATAAATAATTTTCAAATATAATTTCTAAAATGCAAATTTGTTGATTTTACATTGAAGCTTAACTTTTCTCCTTACAGTTTTCTGATTTCTCATAAACGACTATTACGGAATTCTACTGCTGCCCAACTTGTGGTCAGCGTACCTGACTGCGGACAAGGAGGTCCTGGGTTCGAATCTCGGTTAGGGCATGGATGTACTTTCTCTCTATCTATCCTGTCTTTGTCCTTTCCTTGTGTGAATGGTTGCCTACCTTATAAACGAGTACCTATGGCATGTGTGTACTGAGGAAGTCGGACTCCACACCAAAATATGGTTCAGTTGTAAAAGTGGAGCAGCGCACCCCATGTTGCCAGCCTAGATGGCACACAACAACAATGGAATTATACTTTTTGAAAAATGTATGTTAGATACAGAAGTTTATTAATATAAAGTCTAAAAACGTTAACGTAACAAACCACTACATATACAATGTGTTTTTTCAAACTGATTGTTGATTAAAGAATTACAAACATTATATCAACATTAAAGAAAATATCAAAACTGATAATGAGGATTAAAACATTAAAAATTGATAGTTAAATTACATAAGTAGTTGGAAAATAAAAGTTTTTTTTCAAAATATAATTTTAAAGTATTTTTAAAATAAAGTATCTAGGAATAAGACTTAATATAATGTAACTCTAATTGGATCAAAATATAACTTGGTCCTAATAGTTTTTAATTAATAATAGCCCTACGCACTTACATTTTAATTTTAATCACACAATATCGATTTTTCTTTATCATTTAATGTTCGATATTATATGCTAGCAATTCCTACACAATTAAAATTCAAATACATTTTGCTAAACTGATATCCCATAAATGCTTACTGACGAAAAAGAAAAAAGATTACATCTAATTATTAGGTATAATATAAGCTAATTTAACACAAAACATTCTGTGATAAATGAAAACTTTTCGTTGTTTTCAAAATGTGCATCCCGTTAATTTTCTTCTTAAATTTTTACGAAAAAATTATTCTCGATGATTTAATTTTTGACAAATAACAAATTAAATTTCAGAAGTAAGTATGACACTGAGATTATTTTACATCTATCATTATCTAAATAACATAATTAAAAAAATGTAGCCAAATAATAAATGGTATTGCATGTAAGCAAATGAAAGAGAAAAACAAAAATGACTTTTAATTTATTTTTATTTATCCATATTGGTTTTACAAATGTAGAAAATTGGCTTAGTCTACAACCTTATTGTCTATAATTTCCACTTATTCAAGAACTAAAGAATAACATTATTGAATGTTGCCTTTTTATATAAGACAGGAAATATCATTTGAAAATTTAAAGAACTTAAAATAAATTTTTTGTTTGTAATAAGATTTTTCTTTTTCTCATTTAAATAATCTAAAATTAAACAATTTTTAGTAAAATAATTGATTGAAGAAAATAAAAGGTTTTTGGAAAATTCTTTCTATAAATGCATAGAAAATTCCCCATAAATAAATTTCTGTGAAATTTCTTGTAGGAATAATTTAGCAGCAAAATGCGGAGCAGATTAAAAATCATAAGCTAATTTTTCTGACTTCAAATATTTGTCAGTATTCATATTTATGTTATAAAAGTGAAAGTTTAAATTAATTAGATTCAAGGGTATTTTATTCTTGAGTATTCTAATTATTTTGAATGAAAAACTGAAATATTTCATACTGACGCGAAACTAACAAAATAACTAAAATATTTTCTTCTTGAGTTGTTCAAAGAAACGCATATTTAATGAAGTTTAAATGAAAATTAATGTCTGAGAAATCATTTACCGCTTTTCTTTTGATAAATAATAGAAATTCAATAAATTAAAACGTAAAACAATTTCTCACTTCATTTTTAAGAATTAAAGGATAAAATATTTTCCTTTAAATACATTCATGCATAATATTTCCTGGTTAAATTTAATCTAAGTTGTTTTTCTTCTAAGTGTCAAATTAATAAGATTTATAAATTTCAGCACAGTTCATTTTCTGCTTCTTTTTTAAAATGTGTGTTCTTTGAAGCAAATAAATTGCATATTAATTTATTTTGATGTTTAAAAACCAGAGTACAATTTCGTTGTTTTCAATGTTACTTTTTAATTTAATAAAGAGAATTTTACTTATTCGTGATATTTTTTGCTGTCACATATTCAAAATTTCTATTTTAGAAATTTCCTGTACAGACTCAATTAATTTTTTATTTAATTTAGGTTATTAAATTAAAAATTGCGAGAAAGTATATTGAAAATGATTTTTCTTTTGTGCTATTTCAAATTAGCAATTTAACTGTGGACAACTGGTCCTTAACATTGCTTCACCAGAAAAAAAAATACAAATAACAAACTTATACTTATCAGAAAAATGTGTATTGAACTGGTAATATATTTCTTGAGAAATCAGTATCCAGAAGATTTGCATCTGGACGGGATAACAGCACTTATTTACCTAGACATCGAGTCAAGTAGAGTGTGAAGAGCATGTACAAGCATAAATACATAGACAGCTTCAGTACATTGATCATAATGATTGGATTAATATGTCAGTGACTCAGCAATCATTGACAAGACGTTTTCTGTTGGTGAGAAATCTAGAGAACGTACTGGTCCTGGCAGTAATCAATATTTTTTTATCAAAGAGTCAGGTAGAATACAGACATACATGTCCATGAATATTTCTGCTGAAGCAGCATTTCACAGGAGTTAAATAAATTATAGAAAAATGGTCTTTAACACAATAAAAATGTATAGCTTACTGTTCAAAGTGTCATTAATGCAAATAAGAAGCGACTAAAATATGTTTCCAGTAACATCCTAGCAAGACACATGCATTTATAATGATGCATATATTGGGTAGCATTGAGGAATTTTTTCGATATTGCCAAACTGGGACGTGATAATCATGATCCTCTAAACAAAATTGCGATGCAATATATAATATCTGTGTCTAACTCAGCCATTTATTAAATAATTGAAGGCACTCTTGTTTAGCGTCAAATGTAACTGAATCAATTATCACAATATGACAAAGCATGGTGTTGGAAACTTCGTCGAATGTTCATACAGATGATTGCTGTTTTGCGAAGATGACCAGATGAGCCACAAAAGGTTTTGTGACATGTTTATGTTCTATTCCATATGGATAATATATTTAACTTCGAGAATTTTCATAATAGTAGAACACTGAAATCAAACATGACATTCCGTAAAACCATTCTAAGCCTATTTTTTCCATATACTGCAGGTAATCATGAGATATCGGCTAACGCAATCAACAGCATGGCGATACGATAAATCACTCGGTAGACAACTGTTTCACGGCTACCGGTTATAAAATTAGGAAAGTGCTGGTAACCAATTCTCCTTCCTGCACGGACTTCTTAACAAATTTTCACAAATAAAAAGTTCAGATGCAATTTATGTGTGATAAACTCTCTGAGCTAGTTATTTTTTAGGCGCATAGCAATTGTGTGAGAAAAGACAATTAAATTTCTAGGAGTAATAATTGACAAAAAGTTAAACTTCATAGCACATCTGAAATCACAGACCAATAGAGCTATGGCATTACAGCAAAAGCTCTTAAGGATAGCAGGAAACAATTGGAGAATTTCCCAAAGACACCGAATCTTACTATATCAAACTGTAATAGAGAGGATGTTGGCGCATGGGGCAGAAATTTGGGGAACTTCATTAGCAACAAGGGCAAAACAATTACTTACTTCGATTCAAAGGAGATTTTTGCTGAACATCACTGGTGCGCTTAGAACGATTCCTATAGCAGCTCTTCAAGTTATAACTGGAGTACCTCCTCTCTACCTAAAAATAGAAGCCGAGGAAAAGTTTATAAGGCATGCAAGTGCACAAATTCCTTGTGAAGTTGATCCTATTCTTCCTGTACCAAATTTGAGTGAGAAAGTTATAAAAGGAGAAACAATCTACCCTGGAGTATTCAATAATGAGAGCAAAGTAAGAATACATGAGCAAAACCATATACCATGTTACAATGAAGGCTTTCTAACAATTTTCACAGATGGATCAAAAATAGAAGAAAAAGTTGGATCCGGAATGGTAGTATACTCTGAACTCGTATTACGAAGTACTTGGAGTACTGGGCTACAACCCAAGAACATAGTATACCAAGCTGAAGTACATGCTCTACATAAAGCCATTCAAGTAGCTGCTTCACAACCTCTTCCAACAAACACCTGGTCAGATAGTCAAGCATGCCTTATATCTTTATCTAATCCTCTTAACAAATGTCCTATGGTACGAGAAATCCAAGATCTTCTAACAACAGCAGATAACATCAGGATTGGTTGGGTAAAGGCCCATCAAGGTAAGGAAGGAAATGAGGCAGCAGACAGACTTGCAAAAGCGGCGGTACTAACAAGTAATTCTTCTCAGGTCCTACCATTACCACGTTGTCATACCAAATCTTTACTTGATAATTGCATAATGGAGCGTTGGCAGGAAGATTGAGATAATGGAATAATTGGAAGAAATATTCACGAGATGATACCAAAAGTTAGCAACCCTTAACTGGACTAGGAATGAGGTACTTTTCTTTATGGGCCATGGACCATTTCCATCTTACTTCCACAGGTTCCACATTTCTGATTCCGAAGATTGCACCTGTGGAAAAGAAGGCAATCCACTCCACTTCTTGACAACCTGCTCCTTAACATTATCCTGGCATTTAGCCATACCCAGCGAAAATTGGAAGATCCTCTGGAAGAAGAAAATTCTGAGGAATCGTACAGCGAGAGCAAAATTAAATAAAACAGTAAAATTCCTAATAAACAATGAGAAGACTTTGTTTGTTGGATTGGGATTTCTTTTATAACTTAGCTAAAAACATGTTTTCACCAAAGTAAGGCTTTGTTTTTGTAAATAGCAAACACATTTTGAATATGATTTATAAATTTTAATTTAATTATAATCAAGAACTTTGCAAAATTATAATTACTATGTTAACTGCATATAATTCATCATTGACTCTATTATACTGTCCTCTTGTTTTCATCTTTACAATTAACTGGAATTTGATTGTATATTTAAAGACATGTTGTAAGATAATCATGTTAAACTGTTGTAAGAATTTTTATAATGTCATTTTTTAATACATTTTAAAATAAAAGTCCCAGCAGCTCCCATTAAACTGGTAAAGCTCCTTGAAGTTATGTACAGGGGAGTTCGTTGGTGTCAATGTCAATGCATAGCAATTGTCTCTACTACCATTATGTAAACATATTTAAAACTATTTAATATAAGCACATTTAAAAACTAATTTTGCACATCAATGCATCTTCTTTATATCGATAAAGTATTAAATTTGCAGTTACTTCTTACCTTACAGTCGAAGATTAATATCCACAAGTATATCTATTAAGTGATTTGGAAGTTACTAAACAGGATATTAATCCTCAATCAAAATGATATTGAATATATTCATCGAAATGTTATGAAAGAACTGTTTTATGATTAATATCGTTTTTATTTTTTAGCTGTAGTATAAAATATTTATTTCCAGATCGAATGATCATCATTAAGATAATAATGGAAAAAACTTAAATAGGCGGGAAATTATTATCAGATAAAATATTTGTGGTCTGGTATCAAAGATTGTCTTTTAACCCAGCAATGATAATTTTGATGACAAATATGGAATTTTTATTATTTCCTATAAAATTTTATTTTTATAGTTTTTATTTAAGATTATTTAAGATGGCAATTTAAAAGCGATAATTATTTTCCATTTTTGACCATGCTTAAAAAATTTCAGAAAAAAATTCACAAGAAAATAGACTAGTCTATCATTAAAAAAATCATTTCTAGGTTAATGATGTATTTAAAAATCACGACTAACTCTCTTTGCTTGCTTTTTTTCAATAAAATAAATGATAAAAATTTAAATTATTAAAATCTTTTATTTTCAATTTATTAACATAATGTTAAACAAGAGTTATATTCCCCCTGCTCATACGATTTTCTTCTAATTATAGTGTATTTTAATACTTGCAAAATCAACAAATCCAGAAAATGTTCCACTTTATCAGCATTTCCTTTTTACAGAATTTTTGAAGACAGAATTTTTTGAATATACAGAATTTTTGATATACAGAATTTTTGAATAATTTTAACTTTAATAATGAGCATTTTAAGATTTTAATTTTTGACATTTTTAAATATAAAATAAGTAAACTAAATATAAATTCTAATAAAAATATCAAATCAGATTATTTTGTTATTAACTTTAAACATCCATTATATGATAAAATTGGATTTTCGAATATTATTAAGGAACTTGAACATATATTTCCGTTAAATAATAATGAATTTAAATGTACCTTTAAATATGATCTACCTATTGGTAGACATATATTTAATTATAATAAATTCTGCTGTAATATAAATATAAATAAAGAAAGTACAGTTTGCTTTTGTGATAACCCAAAATACAGTAAATTTGTAGATTCAACTTTTGGACACATAATAACTGGAAATACTGAAATTATATTAAATAATGAATTAAAAAATATCGTTAATAAAGGTACAAAATTTCGACCTATAAACTATTATAACCACAAACAAATTTTAAAATTTTTTATTAATGATATCGATACATTTATTTTTAAAACCTCTAATATTTATTCAATTCCAATAGAATATTTCTCACAATGGAAATGGAACTTCTACCACAAATTTAAAACAAATATAAATAACTTAAAATTTGAAGGAATAAATAAAAAATATCTAAAAAGCATATAAAAGAAATACAAAATCTTTTCATTATCACACCAGTAGATAAAGCTTTTAATAATTACGCATTTATTTGCAAAAAATTTTACCACCAATTACTTAACGAAGAAATTTCCAATTCAATTACTTACAAAATTATTAATTCAAATAAAACAACAATTTTTAAAAAAATTCTTGCATTTGCAAAAAAACTTAAAATTAAAAACATAAACTTTAAAATTCCATACATTACAATATATCCAAAATTCCATAAAAAACCTGTTAAATTTCGTTTCATTACTTGTGGAAGCAACACATATGCAGATAAATTTGGTAATCTATTCTCTTATTATTTAAATATAATCTTAGACAACATTAATAATTCAAATAATACATGGATAATTAAGAATAATAAACCTATAATTGAATTTATTTCCGCCAATAAAATTAATGATGTTTCCACTTATGATTTCAAAGATTTATTTACCAGTATTCCACTTGAAAAACTTTTTGATATTATTATGTTTTATTTTTATGATTTTAATTCAATATTGGATATCGATATAAATTTTTGGAAAGACTTAAGTTTATTTTGTATTTACAATAATTATATTTCTTATGGAGAAAATATTTATTTACAAGTTAACGGCATTCCCCAGGGTTCCAAATTTTCAAGTATATTGGCAAATTTATTTTTAAACTACTATGAAAAATCATTTATTATACAAATGCCTTTTGCTTATAGATATATTGACGATTTAATAGTTTTTAATTGCCTGGAATTCGATAGAATTTACAATAATATATATCCTAAGGAATTAAAATTAATTAAAACCAATATTGATAACTTAAAAACTGAATTTCTAGATATTTCAATTACTATAAAAGAAAACTACACATTTACTGACATTTATGATAAAACTAATAATTTTAATTTCAAAGTTAATAAGATGATTTTCTGGAATTCAAACATTTCAATTAAAATTTATAAAAATATTATTTTTAATCAACTTAATAGAATATATAATATATGTAATAATTTAAATAATATTAATAAACAAAAAAACAGACTAGAAAATATTTTAACTCATAATGACATTCCAACTAAATTTATTAAACACTATTTGGCTAGTAGAGCATTGCTTATAAGAGTGAAGTAAGGCGTAGTTTTATACTACAGAAGGGTCACCCAAGCCTTGAAGGTCTTATAAGAAGCTTGAAATGCCGATAGTGTTTACACTTAGTCACTAATTTATGTGTTTGGTGAGGTTCTTGCAGATTTGGATATGTAATTGGATGTGATTTAAATCTAATGATTATTATGTATTGAGTGTATTTTGGCAACATTGTATTTTGGCGGCATTGTATATTTTGGATTGAATTCTACTTGCATATTTTGGATTGGATTTTGCTTTTTTATTCTTGTTTGATGCTTTGGTTTGAATTTTTGGTATGGCTTTGGGGTGTGATGGCTTTTTTAAGACTATGTCTTGGGCCTTTGCAGAAAAGCCATAACTGTGCCAATGTGGTCAACACATTGAAGCTCGCCATGTTGGTATTTTATTCCATTTATTTCTTTGAAGTGTTTTCAATGTAATTCTTTTTATTGTATTCTTTTCAATGTGTTATTTTCCATTTGATATTTTTCATTGTATTTTGTTTCATTATATTTTATAAATTATACTATTAAGTATATATATATATATATAATATATATATATATATATATAATATATATATATATATATATATATATATATATATATATATATATATATATATATATATATATATATATATATATATATATATATATATATATATATGTATACATATATATATATATATATATATATATATGTATATATATATATATATATATATATATATATATATATATATATATATATATATATATATATATATATATGCATATATATATATATATATATATATATATATATATATATATATATATATATATGCATATATATATATATATATATATATATATATATATATATATATATATATATATATATATATATATATATATATATATATATATATATATATATACATATATATATATATATATATATATATATATATATATATATATATATATGCATATATATATATATATATATATGCATATATATATATATATATATATATATGCATATACCGGGTGATCCAAAAGTCAGGACGAACTTTAAAAATGAATAATTCGAAAACGAATCACGATACAAAGATGCGGTTTGCACCAAACGGATGAAAAAAAAACCGGGTTTTGTGTGGCAATGAAAAAAAATAGTTCTGTTGACGACCAATAGATGGCGCTATAGTGTTTTATTGCAACAAACATTTACAAATGAAACAATGATTAATGAAGTCAGATTAATTACAGTTAATTAGTACTTACTACAGTAAATGTTCAATGTGCTGTCCATCATTCAGAAGTAAAGCTGTGAGACGAGTCACCACACCATTCACAACATTTAGTAGCATTTCTTGCGTTATGGCAGACACATTTTGGCGGATGGCATCTTTCAGTGCCGCAAGTGATGCCGGTTGGTCGCTG